>OZ008340.1:14464542-14689190 GCA_963931975.1 Cataclysta lemnata | reverse complement strand
AACAAATAAATATGAACATTCTTCCCATACTTTTAAAATTACAATCTCATTCAATTTTGTTTGAAGATGTAATTAAAAAACATTTGCTAATTTATTTTATGTAATTGATTTAGTGGTGGTGCTGGGTGCTGCTAGTTCACCTCTGCCTACCCCTTCGGGGATATAGGCGTAATTTATGTATGTAATTTAGTAGAACTGTTCGTGAACTGTTTGTGACAAGAAATAGATAATAATACACATCATGAACAAAAATAAAAATAATGGAAATCAACAAGTAAGATTACTTTAAGCGGCTGAAAAATGATGCCTGTAATTGATATAAATTTTAATAAATATATAAGTACTCTTTAAAAAATCGGCACTATTAATACATTTTAAAATGACTTCCTTCGTATATTTTATTAAATAGCTCTGTAAATAAAGTAGATTTATAACACTAATGACGCAAATAAACTAGGTAACAGACTTTTCTACCATAAAAATGCTTAACTAAACCCAATTTCGGAATCAAATATTTTCGTCCAAAATTAATTGAAATTACATTCAAATTAGAATACTTTGCCGTGAGTTTAATACCAACGAAAAGTTTAATATTAGGTTTCACCAAAAGCAAATTATAATTTTCCAAGGCCGAATCGGAAAGCGGTCTATTTTTTAAAATAGATACATTTTAATAATGTCATTAAGAATTGGTTCCGTACTACATAATATACCAATAATAGTATACAAATAACGATGCAGTCGTTAAATATTTCCCCTACTAAAGCAGCATGTTTTAATTAGCAGATTTGCAGATTTAAAAGTCAAATATAAATTTAATTTAAATCATCTATTTTATTTCACTGATGACGAACCATTCTAATTTAATATTGAGCCCTATTCTAATTTAATATTTAAATAATGTAGATATGTAAAATAAAATAATCGTAATTATTGATGACGAGTGTATTGATATTAAAACTGTCCCGATGTCTATACATCTTTTCAATGAGCACTAAAATACAAAAGTTTCTGTGTGATTTATTTGATTTGTGTCTATGTTTAACACCTAAACGATCCAATATTCGTAAATGCTAAGGACTTCGTATCGATGTTAACTTTGCTTCGAGTTGTATGAGCTACAATCAAAACATAACTATACATAAAAGCTCCCTTCGATGTACCTACAATTGGTTATAAGATGTCTTCAATGTACCTACTACTGATTAGAATTACATTTAATTACGAGGTATCTATTGTTAATTAAAAATAATACAATTCCCCCGTAATTATTACAAATTAACCGAATTAGCGCTCAGGATCTTTTAGACAAATATGCATACTAGAGTCACGGCGCCGGCGCACCGTGACTGTCTAATAACACATCGCGCACTAAACACCTCATAAAAACAAAGGAGCAGATCAAGTCAGAACAAATATCAGAAATCACTCACCACGCCAGCCACACGAATCAAATCGGCTATAGGCGATCCACAATATAATATCCGTATTAGTTTACGATTTTTTTTCCGTCAAAGCAAATAAAGTGTTGGTCGTTTGCCAATATTTAGTCATTAGACGATTATCAGTCATCGCGCATTAACCATAATCTCTTTTGTGGGCCTTGGGAGCGGTAGTACGCGCCTTTTCTGACAAAACATTGTCCCAAACGACAGTAATGAGACACGGTGCGTTTTCCGCGTGAGAAAGTTCGTATCCGAGTGTATCCGAACCTGCGGTAATGGCATCCGAAAAGGAGAAGATGGCTGCCGAAACCAAATCGCCGTCCAACAAGAGCAACTGCACGTCTCCTGGAAAGAAAGGTAAGCATTATATTTCGCCATCACGCATGATTTATTCGTTTCTCCACAGGGAACTAATGTCCTGAGCCCTACTTGAGTGTAATATTGTGGCGCGTTGATATTCAACCCGGCATTCCATTTGCTCGGTTTTGTTAAGGTTTTCTACTTGATTTTTATTTGAACATTGGGCGCTGTGTGGTAACGGTAGAGCAAAATACGATTGTCACCACCTCCAATCTCTATGTATCTTTACACAGGGATAAGACAGGGACGAGTAATTGGCAGCAGCGTTTCTCTTTAACACTAGCAATATACTGAGGTTCACGCACCTGATGTATAGCAAAAGGCTCGCCATAGGGGTCCTAACGTAATCGATGAAACATTACGTGTTAATTCACCACTGCCTATCAATCACCCTTCGGAATAAATAATCGAGATTTAATGTATGAACTTTATAAAAATATTTAATTCACATACATACATACATAAATCACGCCTATATCCCCGAAGGGGTAGGCAGAGGTGAACTAGCACCCACGTTTCGGCAGTTATGTTAGGTCCCATGTAATAGGTGGCGAGCCTATTGCCATTTATCGGGCACAAAAGTCGCAGTACATTGCTATTGCTAGGTGGTACAAGAGGAACGCTGCTGCCCATTCCTCATCACTGATTTATCCTTAGTCGCCTTGTACGACACCCACGAGAGCTTTGGGGTGGTGACAATTGTATTCTACTCTGCCGTCACCACACGGCTTAATATTTAATTCATATAGAAAATTTTAATTTAAATATGAAATAATTTTGAAAATAGAATATTATTCTTTTGCTTTCTTACGGAGGAAATTATGTCGCATATTGGAAAATAGATTTGTGCCCAAGAATACCATCTTTAGGCAGTATGCCCTTTTGGCCAACATCCCCTACACATCCTATCCATCCCTAAAACTCTTAACCGAATCCCGATTCTAATACCTATCCTGACTCACACTTAATGAATACGAAACTATTATTTTAGACAAACAGACTCTAGACATATTTACTTACTTAAATTATTGTGTTAGACCGATGTGTATATTTGATTATTGACTCAAAGATTCCACGTGAAAATTCCACGCAAAATGAGTAATTCTATAGGTACTACCTCCGATCATCTCTTCCAAATTTCAAATAGTAAGTACGGACACTTAAAGATAAATAAATAAGAACACGTATTCGACGAATTCGATGAGTGTAAGGAACCCGGATGTGTATGCAGCGTGTAAGAATCACAAATTTTGAATTCGATATTTGAACTTACATTAAAATTATTATATTTTGCTTTTACACCTCAAACGCCGTTACTCTACTTGATAATACAACAACTGCTAAGTTATGCTTGATACAGGTAATAGCTAGTACACTTACAGTATTATTATAAAGGTATTACATGCATGACTAGGAGGAGGCTTTGTATAAGCTGGTGGAATGTGGGTGTCAAAAAACTTCAGCCATGAAGGTCTGACTTCCTTCAGAGGACTCATCCATGTAATACCATCTATAATGTAGGCGTACTAGCTATAATTGCCTGTTGAGCGTTATGGATTGGAATGTTGTCTTCAAATCACTCTCTCCGTTCATCGGTCTCTCGAGATGGTCCGTTCCGTCTCTTTTCTATACATTAATTCATCATAAGGACCTTTCCCGTGTGTTGGATGATATGAATCAAAAGGGAGTGGATGGCTTCATGACGTCTGACCAATATGGAAGAGGAAACACTGCGCCGACTCCAGATAGACTGGGAACAGGGCAGGGAGAAGCAGAGATAAATGACTAGGTGGAGACTTTGTATAAGCTGGTGCAATGTGGGTGTCAAAAAACGTCAGGCACGAAGGTCTGACTTCCTCCTCATCCATGTAATACCATCTAAGTTTTAAGCGTACTAGCTATTGCTGAAATATGCTTGATACATCAAGCATATTTCAGCAGCGCTCCGACATTCAATATTTTAGACACGGACCGGGAAACAAGAACACTTCTGCCCATTCCTCGCTGTGTTTATAACCTTCAGTCGCCATGTACGGCACCCGTGGGAGAAGTCGGTCTAATTCCAATAGCGGTTTAAATGGAAACGTACGGAGCTCTGGCAAAAGGTTAAAACTGGTGATATTACAAATGTCAAGGTGTTTATAACCCTAATCCAGTCACTGGGTGATAAAATATGAAACACAAAAAGGGGTTATTTTTTAGCTCATAAAAGATATTAATAATACACATTATAGAAAATTTTTCTAAGTGTAAGGCTGCTCAAAGCAGGTATACCGCCTAAAGTCAGCAGTCTTCCTCATAGCCACCTGCCTAGAGGTGTGAATTTAAATTGGAATAGGAAATTGGTTTCCTTGGGTGAATGTAAACAATTTTAAGCACGAGTATAGCTACTTTAAAGGTCGCTTCGTCTAGAAAATTTGACAAAAGAAAAAACTAAAAGAAACTATTAAAACCTATTAAATGGATAGGTACCTATCTAAAGTTACTCGAGGTACCTATACAATTCAAAGTGTATATTACAAATATACCTACTACCTGTGTAGACGTAATTGTCCATTAGTAATGGTTATCCTAACACACTGCGACAGTATAATTGATCCACTCTTGTACCGTCGCTGTTGAGTTAATGACATTTAACAGCAATCTACGTCCTATGCTTTGAAGCAAGTGGGGTCAAGCGTTCCTTCCTACACATGTATTACTTAGATGATAAATTACAATGCAGTGAAACTTAAATATTATTTTAATAGAGCAGAAAAATAAACACCTGCATTACGAAAGTATAACTAGAATTGATGACCTAACATAATTGGCGAAACGTGGGTGCTAGTTCACCTCTGCCTATCCCTTCGGGGATTTAGGCGTGATTTATGTATGTATGTAACAAGAAAATGGCAGCAGCATTCCTGGTGCACTATCTAGCAAATTGGGCGAATAAATTTCATGGAGTGACATTAGGGTATGACATTAGGCTCGCCCCTTATTACCTGACCTAAGCTGGCGAAATCTGGGTAAAAAAATTGGATTTTTTTACGTATGAATCCCGATAAAAAAAGTTAAAAGGGGCCCCGTAAACCTACACTTGGGTCACAAGTCCTTTTTTTTTTTTTTTTTTTTTTACGGAGTGGACTGCGTTCGGCACCATATCAGCCGCTAGCTAAGCGGCTGACGTGTGTGGGGCTCGCCCGACTCTTTCAAGTCGGGAATACCCACTAAACCACTCCGGTGTTCCCCTAGCCCTTCAAGCGGGGAGAGTCTGGGGTCCGCCGTGAGGCAATTCACCAGTCTCTCCCCAGAAGGGTCACAAGTCCTAGGCGCTGCCATTGAGTCCCTCCTTTCTGCCACACCATGGGTCCGGCTCCAGGGGCCTTACCACCAACTCTAAACGCGACTCAATTTCCACTGTTAAAGTGAGCTATAAGCCGAGTAGAGCGCTGTCCCGTTTAGTCACCCGCGTTTGGATTCTTCATACTTCATACTTCATGGTACGGCCACAGCACGGTGAATCCATGGAATGCTAAGAGTTTTCGGCTGTGCCAGTATTCCGAATAATTTGCGATGACTCGGAGGCAGATCTGTCCTTTTCGCTGCTGATGAGACACCCCTTCCACATCTCACCGCACTAGGTTTTTATACATGTACACACGTGTCGACTCAGATTTGGTTTGCGATATAATAATCACATTTCTTTAAAAAGAACTGGGAAACGTTAGTCAGCTATATACTATCAGATCTATTCCTAATCCTTAAGGTTCACTGGGATAGTGAATTACGATGTGAAACAATTTATTGTAAGAAATATAAAAAAAGACAAAAATCTAATCTATTTAAGGCGAGAAATATTCAACATTTTTTATCAAGTTAACAGGGTCATCTGTAAATTACTTTTGGAACGTTTTAATTACAAAAATCTAGCGACTGACCAGCCAGACATTTCCATCATAAACTACTTTATATGCATGAGTTTAATATTGATGTTTAGTCAAAGCAGTTTTTTGATTAAGCAGTAATTGAATTTGAGAACTGAGATAAATTACACCTATTTGTGTTCCCCTGAAGGGACACACTCACTTGTCACCAGCTATGTCAGGGTCCCATGTAACAGTGGGTGGTAACAATTGTATGGTTCTCCGCTAAGCCGCTAATGTTGAGACATTAAAATATGTAAAATATTTATCTATAAAACAATCCTAAAATACACATGAGTGCAAAGAAACCGGGGTAGCAACAAAAAAATATTTTTTACTAGAGCAACAGTTGATAATTACGACGTTCGATAGATTATCCAAACTTAACCCTTAAAAGTAAGAATAAAAGTAAGAAAAAAACAATTATTCAAACAAAACTAATAAAAGTTTCGAAATGTTTTATAGTGAATATCGTTTGAGGGTATCCAGAGAAACCGCTTTACCCCTATTAAATATAATAGGAGCGCCAGTAAAACACAAGGGTCATGGTAGATGAGGAGTGTGTCGTTTTACGCTACATTGTTCTAATTCCACGCCTCATCCTATTAAAAGGGTAGACGCAGGTTTTTCTGCATAGTTTATTTTCGTCTAACCGGCTATAATTAGAGCGCTATCCAACTAACTATGTAGAGCTCGTCGACGACGGCTGATTAATTGCTTCGGTTTAGGGACCCAACATAGTATTTTTTTTATATTAATACGTTTATAATCACAATATCTTGTTTATAAATACTTATTTAAAACACATTAATCGCCAAAAATAAAAATATGTATTTTTTACCTAATATTTTTTTTTATACTTATTTCATTACGCCATCTCGAATATTTAAGAAGATCAGTAATTGAGGTTTTTAGTGGCCTGTTTATGTAGCTCAGTCCAGTCAGTGTAACATGCGTTCCTGATAAAAATGGTCCTTCGAGCCGGAGCATAGAGTAACTGGATAATAACATGATTTTATTATTATTTAGAAATGTAATAAAATATACTACAAAGAAAAAGAGGCCAGAAAAAATACGATAAATTACTGTCCTGATGCGGGAAAACAAATCGCGTCCCCCGCAATCCAGGCCAAAGGACGTTAGTTAACTTGCCGAAATTTCTCTAACCAACCAGCTTAATGTTCTAAGGCTACCCTCGCAATGTAGAAATACATTTCTAACGTCCAAAGCAGGTATTTTAAGCCGCGTATTCGATCAGCCTTGAGTTTGCTTTTTAATTATTTAAAAGTACTCTTTACTACACATAATACACATAATTATTAGGTATAGTATAACCGTGTTAAAAATTAGTTATTGTCCTGAACAGTCTTATTTGCAACCCAGTGTAGATATTATTATGCCAATAGAATTTTCAATTATTACATTACCATCGCGGCCAGAATCAATATTACAAGCAACCTTAACCTCGCAAGGTGAAGGAATGGTTACACGGAAATAAACCACTAAGTTGCGTTTGAGGGGCTTCCCGCCTTGTTGGGGAAGCCGCGATCGGCTTACTGTGCAAGTGTGATTGCAGCCCGCGCGAGATATTGGCGGCACTATATTTTGTGATTGTAGGCATTTGTGAATGTAGGTTATTCACATTCGGCAAAGAGAAAGCGGTCAAAGTCAAAATTAATTTATTCAAATCTGGTATCGTTACCATACACTTATGAATCGTCAAGACGCTAGATACCGAAAACCCGTTTATTTTAATTTTTTTTTTCACTCACATGCTTTCTTATAAATGGCATAACATAAATACATACATCACACATCACACATACATCACACGTTTCTCCAGTAGGGCTGACGACACTAACAAAGAATCACTGATATAATGATTTATAATAATAATTTAGGATAAGGAGAATCATTAATAGTCACTTGTTATCATATTATACTTGTGATTGATATTTATTTTATAAAAATTAAAGTACAAAACTTAGCAATCCGCCATATTTGCTAAAACGCCGCGTGACGTCATTCTTTAGTTATCTTCATTTTGACATTTTATTTGCCAATCAAATTCACTAGTTTAATATAGAAACTGGCCTTTTTACGAAATAGTGACGTCACACAGACGCTATTGCTATTTCGGCGTTCTGGCAGAAATTTGAAATTGCATTATTAAAAGCATGTTTTTTCTATCAAAATCGAAAGTTTTTACAAAAATATAATTTATTTTGGGTAAAGGAGACACGTAAAAAAACATGGTTTAGTTTTTCAAAATTAGTTATCATGCCTATTATGTTAGGTCCTATGTGGCCAGCCTATTGCCATTTATCGGGCACAAAAGTCGCAGTAGGTATATTGCTAGGTGGTATGGGAGGAATGCTGCTGTCCATTACTCATCGTTGTATTTACCCTTAACGCCTTATAAGACACCCACTGGGAGATGGGAGTGGTGACAATTCACTACATGGCATTTGTGAATAAACGGTATTTGCGGATGTAGGTTATTCACATAAATGAAAATGCACAGAAAAAGCTGTTTAATTTTTTTTTACTCAACAACGTGCAACGTGCTTGGTAAATGGCATAAGGCTGACTTATTATAGTGCCACTTGGCTAGGGCCTCAGGTCAGTTGGTGCTGCCGCTAATGGTAAAGAAAGAAATTTCAGAATCTATACCTAAATAAATTGTAATTCCATATTTCGCCGCTTGAGCATATAAGTTGGTGGCACTTTACATAGAACCTAATATAGATAAAAAGTGTGGATATTAATACACCTATAATACAATATGAATTGTATAAAATTACTAGTCACTATACATTCAAATACATTCAAACATTTTCATTTGATCTACGCAAGTAGTATGATAAAAAGCCTAAACCAAATATTCTAAATTTATGTTTATACGTCACAAAAGTAAAGCCATTAAATTAATTTACAAATTCCAAGTTAAGTATTTTTCTTTTTTGACGCCTCCTGTGGCGTCGAGTTCGCGTCTTCTTTCGCGTATTTAGGGCAGTGGCAACTTCGACATGGCCGTTATAAACTTTTAAATTGAATTGTAACGCTTTGAAGTGGTCCCTTCAGAGATACGAGCTGTACCTAAAGGCCCTAAATAATAAATAGCCCAGGCCCTTTCCCATAAGTAAATTTGGAAGCAATTCTTTCTCAGGCACTTCTCGAATATTTATACCATAAGCCTCAAGATCTTTTGCGTTCGTGCGTAAACAGTTGTTTTGGATATATTGCCGAAGGAATTAATCGATATAGAAAGGTAAATATTCATTTCGACAATCGGAAATAGCCTTGTTAATGTTATTCTTTTCAGAAATAATCAAAGAAAATCATACATGTCTAGTTTCGTAACTTGCGCTGGTTTATCTACCCTGTTTACCTTTAATTACTAAGTACTATTTCAAATTCATTAGTTACAGGCTAACATGAATGCTAAAGAACTCATTTTATAATTTTTATCGCCATTCTCAATTTCAGGATGAAACCCTATTTTTTTGCACGGCGTTGCACTTTTGATATACAATAACTTTTACTGATTCAATTCGCGTTTATTTACTGATTCAACTCGGTTTCAAGCATGATGTGTTATCATTTAACCCGATGTTACTCACTGTATATAGCGGTTGTGGTTATCGGAAGGCTAAAAATGACAGATTGTAGTTATCAGCCGTCAAAATGGAAAAAGAACTCAAGAGTGTCTATAAACATGGCAATATATTATAGAATTTAATTACCCTGATGATTGATTTCTAAGCAGATGGTATATTTCAACCATTGAAGTTTCATTTGCATGCATTATTGCTAGATTTACTTAATTTCCAGATCTAACACTATAATAATCTTGTATAAATAATATTCATTTGGTAGAATTTATAACTAAATATATACTACAATTTTTCATTTTGTACATTTGCTCTATATTTTAATTACTATTATCAAACATATCCACTTGTCCATGACCCTTTCTATACGGCTTCGTACTTCAATAGTATCTTTATAAAAGAACCAGCACGTTATAATATCCACACAAACTTTCCTTTTACGGATAAACTTTCATAAAATCGCAGCTGTGCGGTGTGCATCTCAATATGAGTAGACCGAGAAAACTTGGTAACACCGCTCTCTCTGTTCAGTGTTGTATGTAATCCAGTAAGTAGGCGGCTCTATTTTAGAGCTCTTTAAGTTGGGACTGTTTGAACCGGATTCTCGCAAAGTGGAACTATGTCACTGGATTTTTATCGCGCATCCTTGTTTTGAGAGAACTCTGATTTATCACCATTCGCCGGCTCTGTTCCAAATTTTTCTGGGGTTGGTTGATTTTTTTTTTTTTTCAACATTATAAAAATGTTAGAAAAAATTATAATGACAAAGAAATTTTGTGGTTAGAAAAAGTTCGAAAAATTATAGTCTTGATGCGAGAATCTAACTCGCGTCCTCCGCGCTCCGGCCAGCTGCCCGTTATGTTTTGTCTATACACATATCCGTGAGATGATATTAAGCCATCCATTCCCTTTTGATTAATATAATGCACCAGACGGGTGCTAGTGAAGAATGGAATGTATAGAAGAGTGATGACCACATTCCAGTCTATACTGCTCAATGCTTAGGTTTTACAGCCGACCACTTGCCTGGCACTGACCCTCTTTGAGTAAGCTGTTGGTGGTTTGCCCTACACAATTCGGGCGCCCCGTGGTGCTTCTTGGTATACACTGACCAATAATTAGTCGACTTTTACGACACCCTTGGGGCTGGAAAACTCGGTGTTATTGTGTGATGGTTCATTAGTGAATGTGCAGCTCGATGACGTCTGATTGATATGAATGGAAGAGGAAACATACTGCGCCAACCCCTGATAAACTAAAGCAAGCAAAAAGATGATGATGTGGTAGTATTTGTAGGTATTAGAATTTCAATTACATCACTTTGATGCTTATTTTTCATGAATATGTTGTAAATTTAAGTTGTAGACTACAGCAGCCTCTATTACATAATAAACGTAGATCGTCATCAACGTAGATCTAGATAAGACGTAGGGAGATCTGCATAAATGCAGCCCGCGTACAAAGCGCACCGTTGAGCAGGTGCGACAGAGACAAACATAGCGGGATCAAGTGATTACAATCCTCTTGGAAACGGGACAGGCTACGAACAAGCCCGCACCGTATCTAGGTCTTAGATTATGCTACGTATTAGGCTATACAGTGGGCTACTCCTTATGGATACGTAATTTTGTCAATCTCCGTCAATAGCTTTTTATCTCGTATGTTAGTATAGTGCCTCAATTAGACACATGATACTATCATCATAATCATTATCACCAACCCTTAGCGTCAGCCCTGCCTGACACCAACCATCGTTAAGTATGATGTTAGTGGTACTTATTTTTCTACACCGGTACTTATTGGTCTACACGGGGCATTACTTACATCGGGAATTCTGTTCTGTCGTAAATATTGAAAGCGGAATTTCAGAAACACCCCAGGTGGAAAAAACCTCCTTACCATGTTCTTAAAACAGGATTCCAATTCGAGAATTCAGTCGAAAATAAATTGGAAACCGGTTTCTGCACAGAAAAGCTGGCGGATAGACGCCGTCGGGACATAATCACCTCCCGGTGCAGGCGAGATCAGACCGCGTTCACATTGTCACTTCGGTGTCACAATTCTCACAATTTTTCATGAAAAGCTTTCTATTTTTAGACAATGTAACGGGCGGTGTTAGATATATTTAAAGCATTTATTCGAGCCCCGAGTCGAACATTGGACTGAAACTCAAATGCAGAGTCAGGAGCGAGGCCACCTACTTAAAGCAAACATCGACCGCACCGTCAGCAGTTTACACGGGCACGTAAATCACAGTTTAAAAGGTGGTATAAGAGAAGAGGAGCCCTAGCCAATAATTGCGAGAGTTAGAAATATTATTTAACATAATTATACTGTATTTTTTCTGATCACTCTAAATATATAACTGAAAGCAACTCAGTCACAACATCACACGAGTAACGGCGTGGTCAACACAATGTTCAATAATATTTACTTTTAGCATCTTTGAGTACTCATACAAATGTTTGCCCGGCTTAGCTTAATTAAGCAATTAGTAAGCTCCATAAGAGCAAACTTTAGAACTAGACTGTCAGTTAACATAAGCAAGTATTGTGTAAAAAATAAATTTCATAAAGCGCGCAATTGCTTTTTGCGGCATACGCTGCGGCCGACGCGCGGCAAGCAATATCCGTTTGCCGCGTGTGCGTCTCGAAGAGACGAAATGTTTTTTAGATTCGTAAAGGCGGGATTCCCCCAGTGTGTTTAACAGCGAATTTGTTTGGTCTTTCGCTGTGTCGCACACCGCACAGCGTGGAGCACATGATATTATTATTATTGCGAAGTTTCGGGGCTGTTTGCGTCACTGCGACCTATGGAGATCTATTGTGACTAGCCCCAAGTAAGTCCTATTAAGGCCTTTCATGATGTCCTTTAGCTGGACACTGTCTAAAAATGATAGGATGTCCTCAGCTCGGATTGTTTTTATATCATCTGGTTCGAGAATATGCCTTCCCAAATGTCGGTTTCTTTTGTGAATGAGAGGTTCACAAAAGCCAAGAGGTGTATTGGTGTTTCACGCTCTTGTTCACAGAATCTGCAAGTATCAGTGTCTTTAAGTCTTATGTTGTAGAGATGTCTGTTCAACTTGCAGTGGCTGGTCAGAGCCCTAATCATCATGCTCAGGTTGACCAGGTTGTATGGTTCGATTAGTGCTTTTGAGTGTGTTAACCCAGGCGTTCTTTGCCAGTCCGCCTTGGCCTCCTGGAGGAGGTGGTTTTTTAGGTATTGCATAGCCTGGTTCTACGAGATACCACAGAAAGGCTCTGGGCCAAACTGTAGTCCTTTAGCCCCAGCTCTTGCTAGTTCATCGGCCTTTTCGTTACTGGTTATTCCAGAATGACCTGGTACCCGTTTAAGGGTTATCTTGTTTTGTTGCCCCAGGTCATTTAGCTTTTCTACACAGTCTTTTACCAGCTTTGATTTTACGATGGTATTATTTAGTGCCCGTAAAGCTGCCTGACTGTCTGAGTATATTACTATGTCCTGGTTAGCGTAGTTTCGCTGGCGGTTAGTTTGTACACATTCAATTATGGCACAAACTTCCGCCTGGAATTTAGTGGCATATTTACCAAGGTTTATGCATTTGGTAACCTTAGGCTTGGCAGCGTATATGCCACAACCTACGTTAAGACCCATTTTGGAGGCATCGGTGAACCACACCAGGCTTCCAACGTCCAAGGGATCACTATTACCGCGTTGGGCCCAGTTCTCCCTTTTAGTGAGTTCCACGGTGAACTTCAGCAGGGAGCACATGGTAGGTATTGTTTTTAGCATTAAAGCTATATGGAGCAATGGAAAAGGTATTCAAATCCGCAACGATTCACGCAATAAACAAGCATATTTCATACGAATACGGTACATGAAGGTGAATTATTTTTTATTGTGCGGTAAACGCATTCCGTATCACGCAACGATTGCCGCTGTGTCAAACGAACTTTTATGTATTAAAATACTCGAATGCTTTAGAAAAAATATAAACACGTAATACGTATGTACGTACCTATAAAATTTGAAGGTTGCCCACAATTTGCCTGGAATCCCATCTTCAGATCCTGACTTGGTGACCACCTCAGGATAACACTTTAACGAATAAAAAAATAATTTTGAAAATCGGTTCACAGTAGTAAATACATATCTGTTGAACAAAGACTCCTCCTTTTTCGAAAAAACTTATTAAAAATTGTGCTCGCCATTCGCGAAGAGTTCGCCGCAAAAAACAGCCTCTTAAAACAGCCAAGAAAATTTGTCCATGACAAATTTCTTTTTGAGATACAACGAAGCACTTGGCCTTTGTCTCAATCGATGTTGAGAAGACAAGGCCGAATAAAGAAGTGCACTTCAACGGGAATCCACAATCACGGAGAAGCTGGATCTTGCAAAGATCTAACCAGTAGGACACAAGAATATAACCAGTGTTTACTTTGTTGTGTTACGGTACTTAAATAAAAAGTGTTAAGTGGTCATAGTATGCTGTGTCTGCAGAGAATACGTACCGTGAAGTGTGACCATCCCCAATCTCTCCCGTGGGTGTGTACAAGGCAACTAAAGTTTAAGCAGCGATGAGTAATGGGCAGCAACGTTCCTCTTATATCACCTAGCAAAATACTGGTGAGTGTCAACGGCATAGCGTGCTTTAGAAATATTATTTAGTTAACGCAACCGTTTGACTTACCTATGTACTTGGCTTTATAATAATTAGAACACCCTAACCACTTTTGTGACTGAATATGACACGTCCTATTAGTAGGTACTAACTCCACTACTGTTCAGAGACGTGTTATACAGTTTTCTTTTAAACCTAAATAATTTCTAGTGAACCGCTGCCCGATATTGCGCATACCATAAAAGATTTAAATGAAGACCGTTATTTTATTTTTAAACGCTGGCTAGAGCCGCAGATTTTTATTGTATCCCTAGACGGCGCAATGTGAATTGACTCGAAATTTCGCAGCACGGTATTGTAGCTCGTCTCAATTGTAGTTCATCTCAAAGCTGCTGAACGTAAAGGAACAAAGAAAGTCGGCTCGAATGAAAACTGCACCAGCTGCCGTTGACATATTTGAGAACTATTTCATTTCAAATGTCGATTGTGTTTTTCACATTGGATAAGAGATTACTTTTTAGATTAAATAAAGGGTCAAATATGTGTGAGCTGTTACGTAGACGATCCGAAAAATTATTGAACAATGGAAATGATTATCCAGAATTTATAGTTATGTAGCGAGTATACTTCCCACAAAACGAACACTATTGTATATAAAATAATTTTGACTGTCGTCAGTCTCTTTGTCTACTTCCTTCGCCTGGTGTATTAGGAAGTAGTTTTTTATACGAAAATAACCGCGGCTTACCGTATTTGTGCTTTGTGCCACCTTCCCCTATTGCTGTTGTAATGAATGTAAAGTATATTAAACCCCTAAATTATGCATAATCCTGCCAAGCCTCATTTTTGGAAAAAAATCATTCATTTTTCTTGTCAATCTCAAAATTAAGCAACACCTTCGTCCATTAAAATTGATGAAAACTCAAGTTCTTTTATCCTAGTATTTTCCAAGATAAAAAATACATGTTGGATCTGTTAATATTAACGTTAATACAATTACCGAAGTTAATTTTCAACCAACACCTTCCTCTGCGAGTGATTTCCCAAGAGAAATTTTCTTGATTTCCATTGTCATAAGTACGTACCCTACGTGATTTCAGTATTAACATTTCCTGCGAAGAATGTAATCCACGGTAAAGACTGGTGTTCTCAATTTGAATAGTAACGGCACCTTTTTGCAATTGGAATAAGAGAAGCTACTATTATTCTACGCGAATAAGGGATTTGGTTTTCTATTACCTGAAATTGTTATTGAGGATTACAGTTTTGTCTGAAATATGTAACTACCCAAATAGATACGTACTTATTTTACTTATTGTGTCTTCTTCTTCTTCCTGCCCTGTGCCCAGTCTATCTGGGGTCGGCGCAGTATGTTTCCTCTTCCATTCATATGTCAGACGTCATCAAGCCATCCACGCCCTTTTGATTCATATCATCCATCCCATCGTAAAGGTGCTAGTGATGAATGAATGTATAGAAAAGAGACTGAACGGACCATGTCGAGAGACCCATGAACGGAAAGAGTGATTAGAATGACAACATTCCAATCCATACTGCTCAAGGTTTTAGCTTAGGTTTCACAGCCGGCCGCCTGTCTGACACCAACCCTCTTTGGGTACGCTGTTGTTGGTGGTTTGCCCTCCACCATTCGGGTGCCCCAAGGTGCTTATTCGTCTACACCGGGCAATCTCCCTTAGTCGACTTTTACGACACCCATGGGATGAGTTGGGGCTGGCCTATTCTACGTTATTTGTTCGCTCCCAGGCCAGCATAGAAGGTAAAAATTTCCTTCGAGCCGGATGGAAATTTTTACCTTCTTCTTGGTTTACCTTCTTGGTTTCACTAATAAATAAAGATTGAAAGAAAGAAAGAAATAAAAAAAAAATATTTTCACACAGACATGAGAAATTACATGCAATGCAACATTGTAATTGTTAAAACGAAAACAAATATTAAAAAATCCTACTTAACTGCTAATGTAATACTGTCCCAAGACTGCGCCTAAATAGGTGGCCATGAAACTTCCTGTATTCATTCGAAATGGAAGAACATTTTCTGCTTGTGTACTTATTTTCTTTGTTTGTTTGTTTCAGGTACGTATTGAACGTCCATCATCATCGAAGAAAAGGTTTGCTCATTTCTAGAGTAACATATATGACGTTACAATAAATGAATTAATTGTAAACCTTATAAAGGGTAAATAAAGGTTTGTATTGGAAACAAAGACATACTGAAGCAGATATTGGCATAAATACATCCTGCGTCCCAATTTCCCCGAAGATTAGTAATTCCCGTCACGTCTCACTTAGACATCATGAAACTTCGTAGAATAAGCATTGGTATCAAATACCATCATCACATACAGGTAAAAATGATTATGACACATAACACGTCAACGAAGAATAAACTACGCGACCACACTTCCCTCGTAATATTATCCCCATCGTACTCAAAGTTTCTAGAACTATCTAGACAGATCTTAAAGCCACCAGAACTCCTTTGAATGAGACAAAAATAAACAGAAATATCGTTGAAACCCAATGTTAAAAAAATACCTAACGCAAGAAAAATATAATACAAAATAAATAGCTAAGATGTGGCTGCCCACAAGACTCAAGCTTAAGTACCACACGCGTTCTTGAGGCACTTAAAAGGAATTACTTCACGGTAATTGATATTCACGGTGTTGGAAAAACATTGGAATAAATGTTTTACGAAAGCTCCTATGGAAATGTTTCTCAATTTCAATCAGTACAAGAATAATATGTTAATATGGGTAGGTACGTATTTTCAGTAGTGCGTTTTTGAAAATAGAAATGTGTGGGTTTGAAAGAAGTCGTAGTGTCTAGAATTGAGAAAGGATGCTTGCATGGCTTGGACACGTAGAAGAAAGGATGAGAAAAAGGAGAGAGACAAAAAAAAACATGAGAATGCAGAGGTATCTGCAATTAAAAAAAATATTTGAACATAGATTAAATTTGTTTTAGCAACTATTAGTAATAATAAGAAAATGCTCATAACAGCATAAGAACTGAAGCAACATTGAGTACTCTCTAATTTTGTACAAAGAAAAATCCGCGCCCAACTTCAGTCTAAGCCGTTATAAAGGTGGGCGATTTTTTACGAGAAAAAGCCTGATGTTTGAAGAAAAATTGCCCGAGCGGAATCCTATTAATCAGTTTGGAGGAAAAGTTACCCAGAATCAAGAAAGGCAACACCCGGAGGATTGCTGTTGTTATTTATAAATAGCCTACGTTATGCTGGCCGTGTGGTGACGGCAGAGTAGAATACAATTGTCACCATTCCAAATCTCTCCCGTGGGTGTCGTACAAGGCGACTTAGGATAAATCAGTGATGAGGAATGGGCAGCAGCAATCCTCTTATACCACCGTCCTGGCAATGTACTGCGACTTTTGTGCCCGATAAATGGCAATAGGCTCGCCACCTATTACATGGGACTAAACATAATTGGCGAAAAGCGGGTGCTAGTTCACCTCTGCCTACCCCTTCGGGGATATAGGCGTGATTTATGTATGTATGTTATTCTCTCAAATATGTTGCATCACTGTTTTAAATAGTCCGTTAATTTCACGATCGCAATCTTGACACATTTGTTTATGCAGCATTTCCAAAAACGGTTGGTGTCAGAATGGCTGTAAAACCACTACTAAAACAGAATCGGATGCAGACCATCAGACAGAAGATTTTAAATTTCGATCAGAAGATGTTAAGAGCACTAAACATTTGGTAAAATTAAATAGTGTAGGTATAGGTAGTTAAAGCTGTATATGATGAAATGCGTGCACTACCAGTAAAAGGAAAGAAAGTGCCGCCGACAGCTCGGTGTTTTGCGCACGAAAGAGAAAAACTAGTCCACAGCTCCGCTAACGCTCACATAATTTTTAGTTGAAAAGAAAATTAGGGCGCGTCCCGTTCGGCAGCCATTTGGACCGCGGCCAGGCGTCCTAGTGCCCAACGGATGAAGCCTGGATCGCACTAAACAAAAAGCGTGCCAAAGGCCCGAATCGAACCTTTGTCTGCGAATAATCTATTTCAATTTGGAACCGATTCCAGTGTGGCGTTGGGATTGGGAGTGAGTCTAAGGCCCCTTTCATTCTTCGCCGTGTACCGGTCGACCGCCGCATTTTATATGAAGCTACGCAACCGGCCGCACACGGAACAAATGAAAGCTACTATGAAGCTTCATACAAATTGTGACGGCCGCGTTCGTAGCCGGCGACACGCCGAATAATTAAAAGGGCCTATAAAGTCTAGCCGAGCTGCAGCTTCAACTGCCGGTTTTATAGCAGAATAACAAAAGAATTAATATATCTTAGGGTGGGACGTACACAGTTAATCTCAATCACGATCCGCGGATCTAAATCAATGATCACGATCCAGATTTATTGTGCACGAAGTAGATTGGCGGCCCGTACAGAAAAAATCTGGATCATGATCATTGATATTGTTCGCGATCAAAATTGACGGGCCACCTACAGTAGGTTAACATACATACAGAAATCCGCCAATTTATCTCCGAAGGGCTAGGCAGACAGTCAAGCTAGCTCCGATTCGTAGCGCCCTGCGAGGCTCTCCACGGCAGTGAGACTCCCCTATGAGATATCTTCCGTAGAGAAAACCTCGCTGGGAGTGCTCGGTTGCAAGGATCGAGGACAATGTCTTCGCCTTCGCCAAAAATCCCGGTAGATGCTAAAAGGCCTCTCAGCCAACAGCCTAGTTCCCTTAAAAAATGATAGGCAGAGTTGTATTAACACGCACGCTTCGCCAATCACGTTTGGGCACTCATCTATCGGGCACGCAAATCGCAGTATATTGCTAGGTGGTATAAGAGGAATGCTGGTGTCCATTACTCAGCGATGTCTTTCTTTCGCTTAGTCGCCTTGACACCCGCTGGAGAGGTGGGGGCAGGACAATTATTATATTCTATTCTACCGTCACCACACGGCAAGCGCTATTTAAGGCATTAGGTTAACGAAACAAGGAAAAGCTGTACAATAGCACCACTACACAAGGGTGAATAGTTTTTGCCACCAATAAAAATATACTCGAAAATCTATTTCATGGAACTCGGACAAGCCCAGTGTCCAATATCATTGCGTTCCGGAAATGCAATGAAACTATTGGGTTCTGGAAATATGTCAATGGCGACGCCACTCGCTGCAGAGACCCGCTTACACTCCAATTGCGCACTGATTGGATTGCAGTTCCCAGATGCATTTGCGCTTATCAAGTCTTGACATCGAAATTATCTAGGTTTCAAACTAGTGCATATCTAGCTTATAAGGAGTAGGTATGTATTTGGAGCATCAGTGTTTTAATTTAAAATAATTTGCATGGCGTTTGCGTACATTGTTTGGTCTACTACACAATCGCGAAGTGAGCTAGCCACTGCACGACGAAGTTAACGAATTTGTAACATGTTGCGTCATCAATAATTGTCGCTTTGTAATTAATTGGAATTGTATCTTTGCAAATGTAAAAACGTTAGGGTACTATAATCAGACTGACACAGCTTAAAGCAATGGTCCCTATAAATCCTATAAGTTATAACAATAAAAAATGTGTCCTTCGTTGAATTGCTTTCTATTCCTAAATGAAGAAGATTAGCATTAGCCATCGCTGATTAAAGAACAGACGGCGTACCATTAAATGTAACCAGCCGTCTGACCTTTTTAACAAAAACCCAGAAAGAAACAGAACAAAGTGAAATTTATGGTATTTCCCTCTCGCCTCACCCACAGACCCTTTTTACTTTTGTCACTTTGTCAACATGTTAAATTTATGCTATGAAGCTCCACAATTTGTCGCTCTGAATATCTCGAATGGACGATTCAGTGAACAAACAATAATAGAGAACAATTAATAAATGTAATGGATTCCTCTTCCAAACAACGCTGCGATCTTTTGCTGGACTTCGTTTTGAGTAAAAATTGCTAGAACAAAGAAGAGCTCAACTCGCTTATTTCACTTTTTGCTCTGCTTGCATTGCATCGCCTTAATTACCTCAGTCTACATTCAGAACAAATTGCGCTATTGCAACAAATAACGCTTTAGATTTCGCAAGTTTCACTTATCCACTCACTTGCCTTTCTTCTAACAATGTGCAGTTCGATAGGAGATTGAAATAATTGGGCGTACATTTGTAACGAAATTATTTAATACATTTCCTTTTATAATATCAATTCATCAGAACTGTATACTTAAAAGTAACTAAAGTGTAAAAACACACGAAGTTAAAGTTAAATTAAAAAGAAGTTAAATTTGGCAAACTAAATATCGAACTTGAAATTGCCGTGTGACGGCAAAGCAGAATACAACTGTCACCACCCCTGATATCTGCCATGGGTGTCGCACATGACGACATTGATGAGAAATGGCAAGCAGCGTTCCTGTTATACCACCTAGCAATAAATAGCATCGCACATAGACGTAAATAATTACACCAAATTGTGCCTTGGAATTCTACGTGAAATAAATAGGTTTCAAAATTATCTGGGGCAACTCGGCGGTTCGTAAGCTGATCTGGAGTGCCTACGTAAAATAATAATTGACCTACCGGAGTTTTTATTAAAACGCGGACGCTAAATGTTTTCCCGAACAGATCACTGCGGAACTAATTGCATTTTCGTTGTAGCACTCGTTAACCCGTCTCTGCTCGTTTCTAATTTTTGTCTGTTTTCAAGCTAACAGTTTCGCTGTATAGGTTAAAAGTGTTACCGACAACGCTGTCAGATAATATTACTTATTTAAAAGGCAAAAGCGCTTTTCGACACAACAGCTTACAAAGCAATGTATTTTGGACTAAAGATTTTCTTGTATATATATGATTTTCGTCTAATAGTCCGATCGATAGTTATCGGTCGAGAGATTGGAATTCTAATAAAGAAAAATGTTGATAAAGGAAGTTAAATAATTCGATTTTAATTTTAACATTATATAAATGTTAGAAAAATTAGTACAAAGATTTTGGTGGTTAGAAAAAGAATTTCGAAAAAATATGGACCATAATTTTTCGAAATTCTTTTTCTAACCACCAAAATCTAAGTTAAATAATAATCAATTTCAATATAATTGGTACCTACCTATATACATATACATAATATTAAACTGCTTTCTGTGGAATGTAATAATTATTCATTTACACTGAATTTAACAATAAATAAATTTTTCACATCACAAAATTGTTTTTAAACTAACCTTAATATCTCAGAATTGATATATTTTTTTCTAAAATCGAGTATAAATTTTGCTCAGAACATACAGCTGAAACGCGTCAGCATCGATCAGCCAACTTCCATTTTAGTATATTTATACTTGTCTTATCTAACATACATACATAATTCACGCCTATATCCCCGAAGGGGTAGGCAGAGGTGAACTAGCACCCACGCTTCGCCAATTATGCTAGGTCCCATGTAATAGGTGGCGAGCCTATTGCCATTTATCGGGCACAAAAGTCGCAGTACATTGCTAGGTGGTAGGTATAAGTGGAACGCTGCCGCCCATTCCTTATCACTGATTTATCCTTAGTCGCCTTGTACGACGCCCATGAGAGAGATTTGGGGTGGTGACAATTGTATTCTACTCTGCCGTCACCACACGGCAATATGTCATAATAAAACTATTCTAAATCCTGTAGGATGGCATGACTTGATTATAGCAGAGACTATTGTTATTATTTTCACCATAAAATGAAACAACGTTTTTACAGAACCGTCGCAATATTGTGTTGCTATCAAACTTTGAGCCCTAGCGCCCCAGATTTACAGTTGCAAAAGCTCTGAAATATGTTACTGCGCTTATAAAGGGTTAACTTCACGACGATTCTCATTCGTCCCAGCCATTTGTGAAGCAGCATGAATACGTTTTATCGGCGGCCTAATTGCGCGACGAGCATGAAATCTCGTACATTGAGAAGTTTTATCTCATTTAGCTTTGGCCACAGTGTATGTAATTAAAGGGTATGTAGGTAGTTGGGTAAGGGAACTAATTGATGGACGTCTTCAGTCATAAACTTACCGGAGAAATGTTGAAAATAGAGTAAAAGCTGACCTGGCTGACCTGGCTAACGTTGTTTTTCCCTTATCACCTAGGGTATAAAAAATAGCCTATAAAAATAAAAACAAAATAGTAAAAATCGGTCCAGCCGTTTCCGAGGACTTTTCAAACAATCTGACCGGAGATTTTTATTATTAGATTAACAAATTATCATGAACAATCCCTTTATGACCTGCTCGATAGCGTACTGGCAGTGTCTAATCAATGTTTCATCATTCATCATTGGATGGGTGACCAAAATATACTATATCGACTTCCTCTGTCCTTCGGAAGGCACGTAAGGTCGTTGGTCCCGGCTGCATCTGCATGGCTGACGTAAATACCCACTAATCCGCCCTGGGTATATTATATGGCCCTTTCTTCCAATATGGCCCTGTCTCCATGACAGATGTCCATTTATAGAGAAAGACCGTGCCCAGCAGTGGTGATATTTTAGTAAAAAGTCACACAAGCCACTTATATTTTTTAAAGCTTCATTTTTTCTATTTTATAATAAAATCTGCATTTTTTTTAAACCTTTAAAAGTCATATCACCTGTTCATCTTGTTTATTAGAATTGAATTTTGTTACTGTCATATTAACCTACAATTTATTACATACGTGCATACCTAAACCACGCCTATTTGTCCCCGAAGGGGTTGGCAAAAGTAAATTAACGCGTTTAATACCAGTTCTCATTAATGTATTTATATATTAATATGTAATTAAATTACGATGGGTGCACAGATACTTTGACCGGCTAATACATACTAAGCACAAAATAATATGTATATCCACGCAAATACAGAGCAGTAGGTCGTTTAACACACAAATTAGAAAGGTCCCTAGTGCCCTCCCCTCTCGTTAAAATGCTCTCTCGATAGTATGGACGACAATGGAGGCATAGAAATATATAGGATCGTAATTGTAGCGATTCGCGTGACTTTTTGTTGGCCCTAGGCACATTAGTATTCTACGAGAGGATGCGTGTTCACATTCTTCTTCTCGGGATGGCAATTTGATTAGAGGGGTCTTTCGTTGCTTCTGTTACTGCTGGAGCACTCACAAAGAGGAATTATCGACTTTGATCTTCTTTGAACAATTCATTGGGTTGCTTAGAATTCTGCTGCGAAAATAATATATGATTGTTAAAAGGATCAGTGTAGTTACGTTTCCTAATGAAATAATGAACTGAAGACTCAGTAATAAATAAAATAAATAAATTAATGGTCAAAAGGGGTATGTTCGAGTAAGAAACTGGAAAACCCGGGTTCAGGGGGAGGGATTTTCCATGATTTATTTCTTGATAAAATACATTTTCTAATTATTAATTTATTGTTATATTTTTCTACTATGTAGTAGGTATACCATAACATGAATCCACGTGCTTACTTGGAGGTGGGAGTGTATGTAATATTTTTATTTAACTAAGCACCTATTCGTAACGCTCTGCTACAGCTCTCTCTTCTCACTGAGACCGCCCATCGGCTTTAGCTTTGTACACATACACACACACATAAATCACGCCTATATCCCTGAAGGGGTAAGAAGAGGTGAAACTAGCACCCACGTTTCGCCAATTATGTTAGGTCCCATGTAATAGGTGGCAAGCCCATTGCCATTTATCGGGCACAAAAGTCGCAGTACATGGCTAGGTGGTATAACAGGAACGCTGCTGCCCATTCCTCATCACTAGTTTATCATTAGTCGCCTTGTACGACACCCACGGGAGAGATTTGGGTGGTGACACTTGTATTCTACTCTGCCGTCACCACACGGCATCGGCTTTAGCTGTGTCCAATTGAAAAATTTCCAAAACAATCCGACACTAGCATAATGTCCGAGCGCCCGCATAAATCGGTTAACTAGCAAAGTTTAGCCAAGTCGTTGAATATTATTTCCGAGTCAGCGGCTGATGTTTAATTATAATTTCAAATGAGCCACACCGCGGGACGTCGACATGCAAATTGGGATCACACGACCGCCGCTATGTCTCGTGACAGCCTCTCTGATGTTTCTCGTGTCATTGGTTAACATTTAGGCGTGCTCAAATTTTTAATGTGGCCGGTTGTATGTTTGCGCGGTTTTTAAAGGCTGGTTGCCCGAATGTTCAGTTGTCTGGCCAATGGCCAAGAGATCCCGGATTCGTATTCTGGTAAAGGCAACAGTTTGTGTGATGAACACGGACATTTGTTCGCCAGACATGATTGTTTAATTATGTTTATCGTGTAGTATATTTTCAATATTTATGTAATAAAATTTGTTGGTCATGTAGTTACCTGCGTAACGCAAGTGTTTATGCTACTTACTATGGTCGAGATACATAGCTTTGGTAGATGCTAGCGAGATTTTTTTTATATTTTCTCTCACCATGTCTTCCAAAACAGCTGGTTTAGGGTCCGCCCGAATTGCGGAAGGCGCGTATTCGAGTCCCGTATCAGAACATACATACATAAATCGCGCCCATATCCCCAAAGGCGTTGGCAGAGGTGGACCAGCACCCTAGCCGGGCCTTGCCCCACGGTAAATTACCAAGCACATGGTTAGACCGCGCCGAGGGCCCCGCCGCCAGACCGGGGTTGAGTACAGGGGGGCGAAGGGGAGGCCCATACCACCGAGGGCTGAAGCCCTTGAGTCCATGCCCGGGCCATGAGCTACCGCTCGATGCCGCGCACCAGACGGATGACCCGGATGATGATGAAATAGCATTGTCAAGTTCAAAATATACATCACGGCAATACTGAAATTCAGTTGGTGAAATTTCGGTGCCAGTTCACCACTGCCTACCCCTTCCGGGATATAGGCGCGATTTATGTGTGTGATTTTATCTGGCCTCACGATGTAGTGAGTTATGACCTGTTCTCCCTATGAAATACTAACATTACCACGACAGGTTTGAAATAAATATGAGCCTATTATAGACGGATCATGGTTTGTTTACCGACTTCATTCGCTCAAAGGTAAGCCTAAGCTTGTTAGAAGCAATAAAAAGTACACCCCTAAAGATAGTGACCTATATACATTGAAATAAGGAACAACATAATCCCTTTGTTATCCGAACAAGAAATAAACAATGACTCGAGCCGGCGCAGGTAGGTAAACCGCCCCAAAAGCCGATTCTGTTTTTGTCAGATAGATCCACAGGAACTGTTGACTCAACTCGTCCCTTGCTCTTTGCGATCTATAAGCTACCTTAATACACACAAGTCAGAGTTCAAAATCGGTTTGTTCCGACGGAAACAGCTTCATCAAAGGTTGCCCCAGCACCCTAAACTATCGCCTAATTCAATTTCAGTTTCGTCCGTTTCTAACTTCTTTTGAGTAATACTGAATGTTAATTGTTTAAATTGGTAAATAAAAGATGAAGTGATAATTCAATTTGCTATCGAAAACTATGAGCTTTAAACAAGAATAGGACGCTTTAGATTTCAACGGGAATAGAATTAATTTAACCTCATATTTTAGAGTGTTCATAGTGTAATCTATAACATTATTTCTAATGATCCCTAATAAACAATATAGCTCTTGTGTTATAGCTGTGTCCAGCACACAAACCTACCAGGATTCGAACCTAGGACCTCTAGCCAGTGATCTAACCATTCGATGAAACCGGCGGTCAATAGAGGATATGGGTAGGTACTATTTTATATTTGATATGCGAAAGGATGTGGATGCTGTTTTATGTTTATTATGCGAATTGTAATAACATTATTACCAGGTACAAAAGCGTAATTATGTAAATCCATACTAATACCCGATGCATTCAATTGGAATGGCCCGACGGAGGTTAATGCTGCATTGGCAGTTGCGGATACATAATCTAGAACGACGGCATTGGCACAGGGTTGTCAGTTTGTGTCAAAACAGCGGGCCTAGCACGGGGACGTGGATAAGTCTCTCTCCACCACTTGACAGTGTTTTGTCTCGCGATTTAGTGGGAGTTAGAGCGAGAGGAAAAGATTTTCTTTCCCCCGAAGGAGATGTGTCCACGTCCCGTGGTACTGGGGCTGGAGCTGAAACTATTAGATTCAGACAAGTGCCGTGTGGTGACGGCAGAACAGAATACAATTGTCACCACCCCCATCTCTCCCACGTGTGTAGCACAAATGTCCACGTACCGTTTTACGGGGCTGTTAGCTAAAAGAGGGTTATAAATAAAACGAAATATACACCACATGACCGGTAGATGGCAATAGGCTCGCCACCTGTAACAAGGGATCTTTAGCTACCCCTCGGTGATCAATGGGCGTAATTTATGTATGTAATGTTTTATTAACATTGTACATAAAATCTTTATATTTCATACCAAGCAACTTGAATACAGCATTTAATTTCTTACTGCCCGCACTCAGGGACGTCAATTAACTTTAATGAGTAATTAATGTCAAAAAAAATAATTAAATCTAGACCATACACCCGGCAAGAATAGCAACTAGTTTTGAATGGTCATTTTTTACATTAAGTACTCATTAAAGTTAATTGACGTCCCTGAATGCGGCAGCAAGAAACTAAATACGGCATTCAGGTTGCTTCGTATGAAGTTTAAAAATAAACTAATACTTCTCTGTAATCTTTTCTGAGACGGTAACAAAGGACTGGCTGGTCCTTTATCTAATGCATGTAGGCGGCAGCTGATCCGAGAAGACCTCTTCAGAAAATAAATTTGCTAAAAATGTTATTCTCGTCAAATTAAATAGAGAGAGAACATGATTCGCGTCTTAAATATGAAAGAGATAAAGCATTCTTCCAATAGTAGGTCTTATTTTCAGGCATTTACCTACATACATACATAAATCACGCCTATATCCCCGAGGGGGTAGGCAGAGGTGAACGAGCACACACGTTTCGCCAATTATATTAGGTCTCATGTGGCGAGCCTATTGGCATTTATCGGACACAATAGTCGCAGTACATTGCTAGGTGTTATAAGAGGAACGCTGCTGCCCATTCCTCATCACTGATTTACCCTTAGTCGCCTTGTACGACACCCACGGGAGAGATATGTTTCTATTTTTGGAGTTGCGTCTCTTTTCGTATTAAATGAGCGCTATACAGAAATATTTGTACATTACGTATAATCTCCTAAACCTTTGAAGATCTCATGGATAGGATCAACATTTACTAAATGCGGAAATTTCATACATTCCTATTATTTTTAGAAATACACCTGCATTAATCTCCTAAACCTTTGAAGATCTCATGAATAGGATCAACATTTACTAAATGCGGAAATTTCATACATTCCTATTATTTTTAGAAATACACCTGCATTAATCTCGAAAATCTTTGAAGATCTCATGAATAGGATCAACATTTACTAAATGCGAAAATTTCATACATTCCAGTTATTTTTAAAAATAAACCTGTATTTAGGCAGAATATTTAAACCAGTATTGAGCCGTCTCTTACCTTATTCTGACCTACTTTTGTTAAGGTCGCTTTATTTGACACCCCTGGTAAAGTGAGGTGGATGTGGTGGCAATAATTGTACTCTACCATCACCACACGGTAAGTCACTGTGGCCCTAGCCAATCTTCATATATAATTTATATAAGTTTCATACTTTGTATTCTATAATTTGTATTATATTGGAATAGTAAAGCCCTCTGCTTGAAGGTTCTTATCAGCACAGTAGATCTACTATAATTCTCCGAACGAAACTTGTCAACCGAACGATAGTAAAACGAAACTTTGGAACTGACCCTACTCTTATACATGTTCGGATGCTCAAACGAATAATTAAATGCTACGATTATATGCGTTACCTTAATCAAATATTGGTACAATATGGTTATTTTATAACCATATTGTACCAATATTTGTGGGTGTATATACATCATATTTATTTGGTTTCAAGCGTTGGTTCGAACGAAGTTTTGGTCCGATAAAGAATTATAGTAGGAAACGCGCGAAATATCGGCCGTAGTTTCCATTTTCGTTGAATTATAGTAGGCCTCCTGGTTTGTTGCATACGGGCTTAATCATCTACGTTTTTTTGTATGTATAGTCATTAGTCGCCGTTATATCCTTCTTCTTCTTCCAGCTCTTATACCGCTCTAAGCGGGGTCAGCACAACAATCCTCCTTTACACAGCCTTTAGCCATCTCGTTTCTTTGGTCATCCTCTCCTTCTTCGTCCTTCCACGTTCATACCTAACATTCTTCTGTCTTAATCGTTGTTATATTAACAAACAAACAAACACTTCCAATTAGTATTTTGATTTTTATTCCAACATTTTAAAAATGGGTTGTGTTGGTTGGCCGCGTGGTATATGCATCTGCCCGGAATGCAGACGATGCACAGACTATAATTTTTCGAACTTTTTCCAACAACAAGTTTCTTTGAATCGCTTTAAAATTGCGCCTAAAGCTCCCGTCAGCATAAGCGTGCCAGCCCTGCTGAGCCAGTGATCCGTCTCCCCTAATTAATTGGCATAAATTACCGCTGCTACGTAATCACGCCATGTATTAATTTTGAGCTAGTATCAAAAAAGCAATTTGAAATTCAGTCTTTCGCATACCTACTGATAATGCTGACTTTTATGGCCTGACCGAAAATGGACGTCATTTAAAAAGATTAATTTTAAAATTTACTGCCGCACTCAGAGACGGCAAATAACGTTAACGAGTACTTACTGTCAAAAAATAACAATTAAAAACTAATCGCTCTTCTTGTCGGGTCTATGGTCTAGATTTGAATGAATTTATTTGACATTAAGCACTCATTAACCTTGATTGACGTCTCTGAGTGCGGCAGTCAAAAATTAACGTTAATGAGTACTTAATGTCAAAAAATAGCACTTCAAAACAAGTCGGTAGTCTTGCCTATGGTCTGTGGTCTAGATTTAAACGTTTTTTTTTCATTAAGTACTCATTAAAATAATTGACGTCTCTGATTGCGACAGATAGAGGTATTTTTTTATACTGCGATTAAAGTACCCGCAAAGAAATTTGGCTAAGAATATATTTTTTTTAAATTGACCTGCGGACCTACCTAACTCTATTGCTAAAGCAAAAGCTATAGTTTATGACGTCATGCTGTCACTATCAGCTATAGCTTTTGAACTTGTCACTATCAGCAATAGCTTATGATTTTATATGAATTTGGCAGAAAATCCGTACCGCCTAAAAATTCAAGATGACTGCTAGCTAAATTGATAGCTGTCAATTCTGCAGCCCCCGTAGCACGAGATGTGGACACATCTCTTTCGGGGGAAAGAAAATATTTTCCTCTCGCTCTAATGCCCACTAAATCCCGAGAGAAAACACTGTAATTTTTTCCACGACCCGTGCTAGGCCTACTGCTCGGTGCGTCCGTCAACTGTCAATACTCTGCCTCGCACTTTCCTTTGTACCGCTAGCAGCTACGTATATATATTAAATAATTTTTCGCTGTTTTAATTAGGTATTAGTGACATTTTTAACCCCATTAAATATATATGGGCAATGATAGTGACAAGCGTTTGATGGTCGCGACGCCGCTATTGATGGTTTTACGGGGTGCTACATCATCGCACAGGCTCTGATGTGTCATCAGATGAAGATAGTGAAGATTCAATTACCGATGTAGAAGAGTTAGAATATTTTTTTAATAAGTAATGGAATTAAATAGTGTTTTACCAGACTGCGGAGAAACCGGAGGATGGTTAAGTGTTCGATTTGTGTGAATGTCAGTTCCTATATACGTTCGTAACTACTCAATAGCTTGCTTTCTAATAAAAAAATAATTATTTTCTTTTAAAATATTTATTTATATTATTTTATTTTTTATTTTTGCGATCACTCACACAAATGCAAAGCATATCTTATGCCAAAAGAACTATATCGTTCGTTCACGTTAGCCGTTGTTGTTATACTCTGTGCTTATTGCTGATACAATTTTAGGCGGTCGCTCGGAAACAGTGCATTGCTACAGAGTTATCATCAGCAATCGAGTTAGGCGGTAGGCCCACTGAACTGTATTTTTATTTTTAAATGCTTAGCTTTAAACATACTTCTTAATTAAATTTAGAAGTCGGAGCAAAATTAAAGATGACAAGCATTTCTTATAAATCGTCATTTTTATAGATTTTTTTAACAGAAGTGTCCGCTAACTAGCTTATGAGGATCATCACTATCCTGACCTGTCTGTTCATCATTATTCTTTATATTTCTCCACAATACTCTCGTTTTTGCAGTCCACACAGATCACGATTATAATAATTTATAAAGAATAATAAACAAAATTTAATAGGTCGCTAGTAAGGTCTCGGAGTGAATAAATCCCCCAGTAAACACCGGAATGCACATAAGATTATAAATGAAACTTTATGGCGCCCATAAAAACATGGCGACACTACAAAATAATAATATCTTCAAGTGCTCTCAGATTGCTGCTGAGTGGCAGTAAACTGGATGACATAAATTTTTTACAACTTATGAACACAGAAATTGTTGTACACACACATAATTTACATAGGTATGTACTAACTACCTCGTATAACAATGCTTGTGATAAAGTACATAGTAAACATCGTGATACTATAATTGGTCAGCAACTTTGTGGGTCGTAGTAAATTTGTGATTGAATTCGGCTTTTTACTTGGATAGGTTAAATTGGAACTTCAATGCTCCGACATACGCTACTTCAAAAATATCAATGACGTTTATTATGATAATTGATTTAACTTAAGTATGAATACGGTGCTTATATGTCGTTTGTGAAGCGATCACTTTGGACATTACCTGAGCGATCGAAGCGTAGAAACAGTAGTGAAACCACAGTAGCTATTGCAACACGTTAAATTTTGTCTAACTTATAAATAAGCTGCTAAGGGATATTCGGATTTGAGGGACTGAAAATAAAATGGCTTCACCTCCTTACAATCTCCTTGACCATTCCATAGAAGAAATTACTCGAGAGCCCTTAGGACCAGCGATCATTATAAGCCAAGTTCCGAAGACCGATTAATATTCGAGACGGCAGCCGGCACAGAAATAACAAAACTTCCACCGGACTAATCATTTCGAACTCCGCTGTATACGTATTGAATTCACGAACGAGCTATCAATTTACACAATCCTCATTTACAAATAAATACAATTTGTTCAAGTTGTTTGTGAACTGTGTAATATTTCAAACAGAAAACCGATTGAGGAATAGCAAGAGCCACACAAATGAGAATTTACGCAACGAAACACAATATTAAACTTTATTGTACTATACGTTTACTCATAGAGAGACGAAAACTCGTCCATGGATTCACTGTGCCGTTGCCAAGTCTGTAGTGAGGCAGAGATGGAAATCAGTGGCGGCGCTTGAGACTTGTGAAACGATTTCCTAACGACAAGTTAATTAGATAACTACTACAGCCGCCATTGAACGACTGCCCGGCTAGCATGACCACCGAAACACAATATGAGCCATTTATCGCTTTTAACTTTCAAAAACCCATGTATTTTTGACAGTTCAATGGGATAAATAGCTTTATCATATCGTGTTATGGTGGTCATGGTAGCCGGGCTGGCTGTCTACCGAAATGTATACTAACTGAATTCAGGAATTATTCTTCCGAACTCTTGCGTCACTTCCACCACACCTTAACAACGACAAAGGACTAGCCATCTAACGAAATAAGCAATTTAATCCGTTACTTTAACTAACGAGGACTTCTCTAATTAAAACTTTGCCTCGGTAAACGAGCTAACAGAATTTGGGCCAAAACTTTTTTTACCTCAACTGGAGCCAGGAGAAAGTTGTGGTAGGTTGTTTATTTAACTTTTGCTATGCGTACGTTAGTCGACTGTCCCTGTCGTGAGCTGTATTCGTCTTGTGTGACATTTATTTAGTAGGTTCTGACTTCGTCTTCGGCTTGTGAGTTGTGAGACAAAAGTTGTACCGAGGTGTCAGCATTGGGGACGTTATAAATTGTATTGTGTTTCCCTTTATGTTAGAAACTTTCTGCTCTACAATGTAGTCGTCATGTATTTTAGCAAATACTCGTAATAGGTCGTTACAACTTACGCCTTACTAAACAAATTATGTAATGCCATATAGAATAACGGTGTCTACCAGCATTCGAAACATATTTGTTTTAATTTATTACTATTATGTATCTTAGTAATTTGTATCTGTATCTATTGATATCCGTGGTCCAGGCTTGCCTAATGTGGCCTATTTTTATGTATTCAGGCAATAATGGATTATTACATTTCATACATACATACATACCTATCTGTGGCGAGCCTATTGCCATTTATCGGGCACGGAAATCGCAGTTATATACATTGTTAGATGGCATAAAAGGATCGCTGTTGCCTATTACTCATTGATGTCTTAACCCTTAGTCGCCTTGTACGACACCCACGGGAGAGATGGGGGTGGTGACAATTGTATTCTACTCTGCCGTCACTGTCTGTCTCTTTTGCGGTTTAGAATTTTCTCATACTACCCACCCACACACACGCTGTATGTACAGACAACAGCACGTCAGCCTACCACAAAATGTTAAATTTTCTCAGTCGACTTTTGGCTCTACTGTCAACAAGATAAGGTTGACAATCGATTGAAGAAATTTGACAGTTTTGGGTAGTCTGAAGAGCCGTTGACGGTACTTAATTGTCGCTCGCTTGACAAATATTCTCAGCAATCCGTCACGCATCATAGACCACTTCCAGAGCTTTCTAAATAATTACGCTCTTGCCATCCGTAATCGCGCAGTCTTTTCATCCCCCGTCCCGTTACTACCACTCTGATAAATCTTCGGGCTATTTGTCTAAGCTATGTCTTTGGAATTGAAGGATAAAAGGCGGTTGGCCTTTAATCATTACAGAGAAAAATGGGTCAGAAAAATGACGAATAATTATGCGGGCTGAAATAAGGGGTGCGGGGAAGAAATTTTGTTGAAGCAAACTTCCTGGTTGGTCGAGTGGTTTACATCCAGCCCTCTGGATTACAGAGAGAGCAAGTTTTGAAATTTTAATGCTATATTTCTTAGAAATAATTTATGGAAATTTTATGTAAAGATCATATAACAAGCAAATACATACATACCTTAATCACACCTATCGATCCCCGAAGGAGGAGGTAAGGTTAGTAGTTTTACTATAGGGGCAACATTTAATTTGATTACAATTAGAAGTGTAAATACATTTTGGTTGTGTAGTCATTGCAAAATGAATTAATGGTATTTATATTTACTAGTAGTTTCATACTTTTAACTAAAGAAAAATATCTAGCAGCCTAGGTACCTAGAATAACAGTAATCACTAAAGCTGACAGCCAGAAAATGTTAGAAACAAAAAGAAATGGACATAAACCGGCGCCCTGTCCCATAAATCACGCGTTATTGACAATAACTTTTCATCTTTACTGTTTTTCGCGGAATGTCCTATTGACGGCAATAAGTACTTAGCCGTGGGGCGATGGCGCAAAAGTTTACCCAGCCGAAAGGGAATGTCTCCACTCGATGTATCCAATTTGACAGTCGGGCACAATTGTTTCATTGTAACAATAATATAACGCGAATTTCACTGTGAAATCCTGTTGAGAAAGCGGACTGGAGCTCCAATTCCCCGGATTACGGATGAATCTACTTCATTCAGCGGGTTTCGAATAAGCTTAAGCAACTCGAGATGTGACTTACGTTGTTTCATTAGGCGCCAGATGGTGTTTGTTGAGTGCCTACTTCACTTACGAACTAAACATGCTTACAAATATATACACTTATGTGGTATATTCCCAAGGGAATATAAAGTAGGTAGGTAAGTCAGAAATAACTATAAAGGGTCTAGTCATAGACTACTATACGAACTAAACGAATACTAATGTAAATTTTTGACAAGTTCTCTTACAAAGAAAATTGTGTTTAGAACAATTTCGAAAAATTATAGTCTCGATGCGGGAGCCGAATTAATCGAATGCCGATGCAATCCAAGACGTGACCATTCGGTCAATCAAGACGCTAGTTAACTTGCCGAAATTTCTTCAACCTTAACATTTCACGTTGTAAGACAACGGATATAATTTTTCCAAATTTTTGTGACCACAATTTTCTTACTGGTAATTTTTTTAACATTTGCATTGTTTAAATAAAAGTAATAACTTCTGTTATGCGGTTGTTTTCCTTGTAATTATATATTCCAATAATTAGTGTCAGGCAGGCGGCCATCTACTGCCGCACTCAGAGACATCAATTAACTGTAATGAGTATTAATGTCAAAAAATTTCATTCAAATCTAGACCATAGACCCGGCAAGAATAGCGACTGGTTTTAAAATGTCATTTTTTGACGTTAAGTACTCATTAACGTTATTTGACGTCTCTGAGTGCGGCAGTAAAAGTCAAAACGTTGAGTCTTATGGATTGAAATTTGCATTTTTTTTGCATTTGCAGTTAACTCTCTTCTTTCATCGGTCAACAAATAAAATAAAAAATAAAGAAATCATCTATCTCAGGCACTGGGCAACCATTGAAATTCGCCTAATTTAAAAACATCCCCCGACGTCAACGACCAGCGTAATATTCAAATGAATGCCGCTGGCGATTTTAAATTTCCTTCCTTATTTCATAACTGAGCAGAACGGCGCTGGGTTCAAACAATTCTGTCGCGGGAATGCACGAGTTGAATTTGCTCGAAATTTTACTGTAACACCTCTGTACTTGGTGCGCGGCGTGGTGACGTGGCGTGGAGCGGATCACAATTGTCACTACCATTGAACTACTATTACTATTTTTGTTAGACTGCGTTGAAAGAAACGCGTAAGCGCCATGAAATCGGCGGCGCTTACGATGTTTTGGCCGCGAGAAAACTGTATTCTATCAGCGATCAGCGTTGCATGTTTTAATACTTTGGTTAGACGATAATCGACTGCTAATTGTGTTAGCGTTTATGTTGTTTGTTTAGCGCTGCAGCATATAACTGATTCCACGCCGCCCGCCCGCTCGCCCCGCACACCCTGCCACCGTAGGTAGATTCGAGTTGGGAGAATATTTTTGTTTGGCATAGCGTCTCTAGTTTACTTTATAACTCAATGGTCACCACCCCCAAATCTCTCCCGCGGGTGTTGTACAAGGCGACAAGGGTTAAAACGGCAAAAAGAAAAGAAACTAAATCGCAGTATACCATCTGCCATACTGCGATATACGTGCCCAATAGACGGCAATAGGCTCGCGCCTCCTATTACATGGGACACAACTTAGTTGGCGATTAGTGGGTATTTAGTTCACCACTACCCCTTCGGATATATAGGCGCGATTTATATGTGTGTGTGTACTCTTATAAGTGTTCAAGTACAACTTGACTTTTTAGCTTGTTACAGAACTTAAAGTTCAGCTCTCAAACGTCGTCGCAGCAAAATTTTAATTTGCCTGGATTTTGTAACGTTGACAGGTCTCCGCAGTCTGGCTGACATATTCAAATGAGCTTAAGCTCGCTTTTGAATACCGCGATCTCAATTATTTGAAACACTTTCCGCTCCGTCTTGGTTGAACATGATGGCTTTAGTTGATCTTTGGAAATTTGAACATGGAAATAAATTATTCATTAGGATGTGTATCTTGCTCATTGTATACAACAGCGATGCAACTAGGTACTGGGGGGAATATCAACTCAAAAAATACTTAGAAACATTGTGTGTTCTAAAATTAGGACAATAAGACTTACTGTTACATGAATAAAATTTCGAGTTGTACCTTTTTTGTATCAGAAACTATTTGGCAATTGTTTATCCTTGTATAGAAAATTAACAGTAAATTCTTATATTCTTATAGGTTTCCAAAATCCTTACAAAAATGTGTATTTTGCAAATACTACATTAACCAATTTATATCCATAATTGATCCACATTTTATTAAATTTTTCCGCATTCAAACTGCCCCATTGCGGATGTTATTAAATCAATAGCGTCTCCTCTCCTATGCTGGCCTGGGAGCGAACAAAAAACGTAGAATAGGCCAGCCCCAACTCATCCCGTGGGTGTCATAAGAGTCGACTAAGGGAGATTGCCCGGTGTAGACCAATAAGCACCTTGGGGCACCCGAATGGTGGAGGGCAAACCACCAACAACAGCGTACCCAAAGAGGGTTGGTGTCAGGCAGGCGGCCGGCTGTAAAACCTAAGCCAAAACCTTGAGCAGTATGGAATGGAATGTTGTCATTCTAATCACTCTCTCCGTTCATGGGTCTCTCGACATGGTCCGTTCAGTCTCTTTTCTATACATTCATTCATCACTAACACCATTACGGTGGGATGGATGATATGAATCAAAAAGGATTGGATGGCTTGATGACGTCTGACATATGAATGGAAGAGGAAACATACTGCGCCGACCCCAGATAGACTGGGAACAGGGCAGGGAGAAGAAGATTAAATCAATAGCGTAAACACTGATAATTCGGTCGTACAAAGCCAGCTTGCATTGAATACCAATTCCAATATGGTGGAAGTGAACAAACTGCAAAATGCAATCATTATAATTTAAGCTGATATACACTCTACAGTTTACGTTAAAGTATCGGGGGCTATTATGTCATAGTGAATGGGAGAATATTTTTATATGTTGTTTACGTCTTGGATTTATTACGTCTTCCCATAAAAGTTTTTATTTATATATAAATCACAATGCTTTTTGTCAGCACAAAATGGTTAGAATCCATACCAGAACTATTAAATTTAAACACCTTTAAAATTTTTCACCTATCTCAAAGCATAGCTCGTTTCAATCTCAGTAAAATTTCAAACTTTAACTAACGTCAGCTGAAACTCCTCCAATTCGTCTATGCGCGTATCTCATTACCTCACGCGAATATCGGCTAGGAAATAAAAACAGGAACATTAACATAAGACGGAACGGCCTGGCCAGCTTCCAAAATAAAGAACTAGTTCGGCAAGCCATCAATAAAACTTATCGCACATCACTTTACCGACCGAATTTCCCTAAAAACACATCTGCGATGCTAAAGTTTAACCCTCAACTTTCCCCGCGGGCCTTTTTCACGTGGTATTAGTTTATAAAAGAAAAATAGCCCTTTATCATGGCTGCTTTGAAGTCTTACACTTTTATCTTTATAATAACTCAGTGTAGGTTAGCTTTACTAATAATATTAATTTTGTGACCTATAGTATGGCAACGCATTATGAATCTCAAATTCAATCAGTAGATTTAATCGGGTCCAAGGCACGGTATAACTCTGGATAATATAGTTTTGGTCACTCATCGACTGACCGATCTTAGCGAATATTTATTTTTAGCAATCTCAGGCCGAGAGTTCTATGCTGTAATGCAGTAAGTAAAGTTCAATAGGTCACCAAAAATATCTCAGGAGGCACGTTAAGGACCAATCCTGGCTGCATCTGCGCTCGTTAGTAAATGAGCACTGAGCCAGCATGGTGGACAATGGGTCGAATTCCACATATTCTTCCATCCATGAGTATAACCTATGCCCCAGCAGTAGGATATAAAAAGGGCTGGTTATGTGATGCCGCTAGATTCCATCGTGTTGTTATTGTAATATAAAAGCTAACTTACATTTAGTAAATAAAAGCTATTTGGCTCAGTGGATTAGCGCGGTACGATTGCATAAACTAAGCAATGTTCGCGAAGGCTGGTCATTGGATGTTTGACCAAAAATATATTATCTCGAGGTCCTCCGTGCTTCGGCAGGCACACCACAATAGACCAGTGTTCCTTTTATAACTATATACGAGCAGTTGTGCCAAGTAAAAATATATCAGTTTCCCAGTCACACGCTAAGGTTTATTGATGCTCGACCCAAATATGTTTTCCCTTTCTATTTCGTCTCTTTCCCTTCCCAGCAAATAATATTTCTTTGTGACAAACGTGAGTTTTTATTAGTAGCTTCTTTGACGCTCTCGCATGCCAAAACTATTCTGCTCGCTACTTTCGCAGTAACATGAATAAGTAACATACATTTTATAAGATCTGGATCTAGATTAGAGTTCTCACTCTCCTATAAAAATACTACACAAACAGGGGAAGGAGGCCCAAAGTAGGCATACTGTCTAGAGCGGATATATTCTCGTGTATAAATCGATTTGCCAATACGCAAGGGGAAAGGTGGGACTTTAGTTCCTTCCTTCCTTCAGTTCCTTCCTTCCTCCGAACAAGGTCGGACTAGGCTAGTATTTTAGTCTAGTGGCGAGTAATTTAGTAGCTAAACGTGTCTGAACACCAAAAAATTAGTCGAGTGGATTAGTAAGTAATTTAGTCGAGTCAATCCATTTTATTCTATTTTTTTTAGTAGTCTAGTAGCGAGTAGCACCCCCCACCACGCGTCCGTGCTCACTCAGCCGCCGGCTAAACAAGTCCGAACCTGTCGATTTAGTCGAGTTCATTAGTTGACGTGAAAATGTCGTTTAGCTGGAGCGAGGAAACTACTGCAGAGTACCACTGACTTGTGAGCTTTACTCGACTGTAATGCGAACGATTTTAAGGCAGTAGCGAATAGTTTAGCTACTAAATTACTCGCCACTAGACTAAAATACTAGCCTAGTCCGAACAAGGCTTTCCTCTTGAGTTGACAACAAAGATGGCGAGAATACTTCAATTTTCAAAATAATTTCATACACGTGAGTGTCTGTTTTAGGCAGTATACCCGCTCTGTGCCACTTTTACATCTCAGAAGATATCACGGTTATATTCATTTATTAATTATAATTATTTCATAAAAGTAAAACAATTAGCGTTTCTAAGTGATTTTGAGTTTTGTATAGCATTGCTTATAATTTAAAAGGGTAATGTTCTTTGTTCGTGCTACTAAGTTGGGACAAAACTAAATGCTACGAACAAAGGACAAATCCTTGTAAATTATAACTAAAATACGACTATCAGAGAATTAATAATATTTACACCTTGGATTTGATTTGACATTCGACAGCTTGCATAGAAAATTAAAAAAAAACATTAAAGAAACTTCTAAGCACATGAAAACAGGAAAGATTTTTAAATCTCCACCATTAATAATGAAAATTAACCTGTCTATAAAATATGCCATCCTTATCTAGAGAAAGAGAATGCACATAAAATAAAACTCAGGCATCGCAGTCAGGATCGGGGCCTTTTTATTAAGTTTCTCATCGGTATGCTATAAATATTTAACCTAGGAAAGTTTAATAAAGTGTGGTCCGCCGGGTACCGTATAAGAGAAAAGGGTTCGAGAAAAATGGAGGAACATCTTACAGCACTGAGATACTGTATGAATAATACGATAAGTATATTGTGATCCTTTTAATATTTAAAAGAATATTTCATATATATTTAAGCATATATAATATTTAAATCATATAGGTATGTGGAGCACGCTGGTGACATCATAATTCTTTGTGTCATGTCTTTTTTATTTGTTGTTGCTATAAAGTTCTCTTTCACTTAGGTACACACTAAAAAAATCCCTTTAAATAATATTTTTGGGCATTACAAAATAGATCGACCGATGCAGGTGCTTATCCTACAAAATTATCTAAATTTTAATCGCTTACTTACCACAGATTTATACCAAATATTTTTAATAATCTGTGGTTAAGTATGTGAATTTTTGTATTTCAAAAGCTGTTTTAACATGGTATTAGTACAAATACATTGGTTTCGTCGTGTTCTAAAGCAAATGCCATCAATACCTAGGTACTTTAAAAGTCTGAAAAGTTCCGTTATCAAAATGAGATATAATTATATGCATAGGTGTTATCTATAAGTATAACCTTTCACGTCATTTAGACGAGTCTACATTTGTTAATAAAATGGGCAGACAATGCGTGTTGACGGCTCAACGAGCGACGGGCGCGCTTCCTCGCGGGTCCATAGAAAAGTATTGTTCGAGTCACTGGTCTGACAACTTGTAAAGTGATGACTACCGAACGCGTTAAAGTTGAAGCTTTATGAACGTTTTACATTGTACGTATGAAGGGAAACGAAATAAAAAAATTGTCGCACTTAAAAGTGACGTAAGTTTTTCGTTATTGCTTTGTTTATTAGTTAGATAAATTTTGTTGAATTTGTACTAGTGATTTCTTGAGTTATTTATGTCTGCGCAACATGTTCATCATCATCACCAGCTCTTTAATGTTCACTTTAATGTCCACTGCTGGGCCACAGTTTTGTCAGCACTTCTGCCTAAATCTCCAAGTAATTTATAAATAAATCGTAAAGTCGTAAGACAATAACGAAAAACAAAATATTTACAATGAAAATGTTGTCGAAACCTGTACGAGACACAATTTCAAATGAGAAAACCTAAAATAAACTACAACGGGAACCTCAAGCCAGTCACGGAGAGTACAACAAAAATTAATACCGGCTAAATACGGTGCTAACTAAACTGTATTTGCTGTGCTTCGTAACAGTACTAGCAGCTTAAACAAGGGTTGTTTACACCAAGCTATAGTTGCAATGTGGAAGTTTAACTACCCGAACTACACTTACTGCCGCACTCAGAGACGCAATTAACTTTAATGAGTATTTAATGTCAAAAAAAATTATTCAAATCTAGACCCCCCGGCAAGAATAGCGACTAGTTTTGTATTGTCATTATTTGACGTTAAGTACTCATTAACGTTATTTGACGTCTCTGAGTGCGGCAGTGAGGCAAACAGAAAAGTTAATAAAGCTATTGTTGCACCGATATAGACCCGAGACGGTGTATCTAACAACAATGTTACCAGTAGGTAGACTGTCAATTGTTTGTCACACTCGACTAAAGTTGCGATACACATCATGCCTGTAGCCAGTCTGTCGCAACTTCATACAGAAAAAACGTTCTATGAAACTTAAGTGAATTTTAATGGCGACTATATCTGTCTCACTCTATTCCTCAACCTTTCTCGTTCTTGGGTGAAAAGTCATTCATCTGTCAGCGCAACGGTCGTTTAGTCGTATAGTTTAAATAAAAAACAATTATATTATATCAAAGTCTGTGTTGATCGGCAGTTAAATGTAATTGCAAATTCTTAAGCAGCTTCTGAAAGCGTGTTATATAAACATAAATATTGGTAAATCTTCTTCAGCATGAAGTATAAAAAGTGTGAAATTTGTGGTTTGAAATCTGTACAAAAAACAACACAACGGTTTTTAGGGCCCAATTTACTCTGGATGAGCTTCGGTGAGTAGTTCATTAACAATTTTACATTATTTTGTATTTTTTATAATACAATTGGATGTAATATTAATAATTTTATTCAAAACATTAACCTGTGCAAAAATAGTGATGTTATGATCACATGGTTAAAAATCAATATCGATGCTTTTAATTAAAGTTGTAAACTAGAACAAAGTCTTGGTAACAATAATAATACATAATAATTTATTCATTTTACGTCATCAAAGCTAAACTTAATACAATTTGATTTAAATAAATAAATAATTTGTTTTATTACAGATGTTTCGTGCATTTTTTCGGTTTCTGAAGTTCGAGATGAATCGAAAAAATTGAGATATGAAAAGAGAGTAAGGTGTTGCATGGTCAGTTAAAATCTTAAATATAATATTTATTAATTATTGGTATTAAATATAGTTCTTTAATCATTTATATTTATTTAATTTCAGTTTTAAGAAAGCGACGACCTAAGTCAAATTCTGAAACTTCTAACATGCAGTTAACTCCTTGAAAGAAGAAAGTTATTTGAAAATTAATAAAAAACAAACATAGATTATAAACAGTACAACAGAAAGTTTTTTTATTTCAAAATATCAAAGTGAACACATACTTCGTTTTTTGATAAAAGTACTGCCCATAGATTACGGTTAGCCTTGATAATTTATTTATAACATCTACTTGTTTGATTCAGTACTTTAAAGTTAAAAAACGAGGTATAGTGTCTCAGTAGAAATTTTAAAATTATTGTTTTTAATAAAGTGCAGGTCGATGCGTTCATCGATATCGATAAAATTTTGAATAGCAGGTGGCACATCTCTATTTTGCCCTTTAGGTTGGCAGAACTCTTTGTTTATCAATTTTTAGGTTGGCTACGTTGAGGTACTTAATTTTGACATTTGGTCGGATTAATTTTGCTCTATGGAGTCCCGTCTCTTCTTACGTAGTATTGTATTCTCTTTGCCTGTAGCAGGCACACTTGCATAATAGCTCCTTGCACATGCTACTTACTATCACTTGTATACGCTAACTAACAACATGAGGAAGGGACGCGGGAGGCTCCGAAACTGGCATGTGTCAGTGAAAGTAGCGACTAGCTTTGTTTACGTCTTGCAAATACTGTAAACTGTAAATGTATCCACATTGCGCCAGTAAGTTCTACATGCTATTAACAAGTATGCATGCTACTGTTCCATTTTACAGGCATGTGTTGTGTATCACTTAATAGTACCACCAACTTATTGGGTAGGCCAAGACAAGTCGCTCAAAGAGAATACAATACTACGTAAGATAATCTATTCGATCGAATAGAATACAAATTTCAGATTTTGACATCTTTTCTTTTTTTTTTAATTTTCCCTATATTTTAGGGAAGGCAAAAGGTCCAGCCCATACAGCCAAGTCTTTAGTGTATATTTTATCTGTAGTCTTATGAAATAATGAGTGGGTGAAATGTATGAATGAAATGAATTTTACGTTAAAATATGGGTGCCACATATTTTAACGCATCTAGGGAGTGCTTGGCGCGAATTGAATGGTAACAGAGTTAATGATGGTGTTGATGAAATGGATAAAACCACTTTTTATAGTGATCTTCACCACAACATCAAACACATCATGAGACTTATTTTCGATGATTCTGCATAATTGCACATCAACACGGATGCTTGTGCATCTAAATAACACCACTTTCGCTGCACAAAAACCATTCTGTAACAATTTTTGAATTAATGAAAATAAATCTGACTGACACCACGAAACGCGCCAAACACTCTCTGACATCTTTTCTAACATTTGACACGACGGTCGGCGTCTTGTTTTCTTTTTTTATTTTATTCTCCCTATATTTTAGGGAAAGCAAAGGGTCTAGCCCATACAGCCATGTCTTTAGTGTATATTTTATCTGTAGACTTATGAAATAATGAGTGGGTGAAATGTATGAATGAAATGAATTTTACGTTAAAATATGGGTGTCACACATTATAACGCATCTAGGGAGTGCTTGGAGCGAATTTAATGGTAACAGAGTTCATGATGGTGCCTGATGAAGTGGACAAAACCACTTTTTAAAGTGGTTTTTACCACAACATCAAACACATCACAATACTCATTTTCAATGATTCTGCATAATTACACATCAACACGGATGCTTGTGCATCAAAATAACACCACTTTCACTGCACAAAATCCACTCTGTAACAATTATTGAATTAGCGAAAATAAACCTAACTGACACCACGAAACGCGCCAAACACTCCTTTTCGTTGTTTTCTTTTAATACGTCAGTTTCATCACTTGCTTAGATAAAAATTTGCATTTATCTGTGGTCAATTTACTTATATTCGTACTTACTAACCGAATGGCGAAAGCGCTGTGCTCTCTCAGACAGTAAATTCACTGTAAAACATATGCAGCGATTTTCGTGCCCGTTAAATCGTAATAGGCTAGCCCCCTATTATATGGGACCTAACATGATTGACGAAATGTGGGTGTTTTCACCACTGCCTACCTCTCCATGGATATATAGGCGTGATTTATTTCAGTATAAAGTTAATGTTCTCCGATTTGAAGAGCAACCTAATGTGTTGCTAATAATTGTACAGTCAACGGCTCTTCAGACTACCCAAAACTGTCAAATTTCTTCAATCGATTGTCAACCTTATCTTGTTGGCCAAAAGTCGACTGAGAAAATTTAACATTTTGTGGTCGTCTGACGTGCTGTTGTCTGTACAGAACTTTACCGCGATAATTACGTTCCTAATTTGTCAGAGAGATAATCTAATAAACCAAAATCCGTTTTAGCACACGATCAACACAATCTGGTTAGATACCTATAAACCCAACCGAGATCTAGGCTGTAGATTAAGCGTGAAATACTAGGCTCTAGATTAATCTCCATGATAAATCAAGAAAGTGGGGAGCAGAAAGACCTATCTTATATTTTTATAGTGGTTTAGTAGTACTATTTACTTACGGCCGTACTAATAAACTCGGTATAAGGCTTAAGTAGTTACTCAGTGTTTTGTCTTCGTCTCATTTGAATGCGATGAAAAGAGATAGAGATGCTCATACCGCGTAATATTGGCAATGACCATTTAAATGACTTTACTTTATTTTAATAACAAGTAAATAATTTTTATTGATTCATATTTTAATCTATTGCAAATATAATTGAATAATACTTGAGGGTTTACCGCAAAATAAGGAACAAATGATTTTAAGTATTTACTTGCCTGAGACAAGGTAGTGAATAATTGAATAAACTCAATTTTCATTAAAACTTTTGCAGCGAAACCTTCATTGTTCCCTCATCTGTTTCCACTTGTAAAACAAAAGAACAGCAGCAAAATATCAGTCGATTCCCAATTCAAATATTGTATCTTCAAATTGCTTTGTTTTCGAATAATGGAAATCCTTTTCAAAAACAATCATTATAAAGCATTACTTGTTTGAATAGTAAATTAAAGTGCTTATTTATAAGTGAGGTATTGTTATATTATTTTGGCCATTCATAAATTATTTTAAAATTGACTTCATATTAAGATTTCAAATAATTTCTAGAACTCACTGCCCTGTTCAGTCTAAATATTTACCTTCGATGGTTTTTTTATTTGCCTGAAGGTCCCACTGCTGGGCAAAGGTCCTATTAGCCCTTCATCTCAAGCTATCCCAGCCTTCTATAGTACAGATGAAAAATAATCTAGACAGAATACAGCAATCACATGACTGCAATAAATAATCAATCATTCACGACCAAGCCGAGTATCAAATAATGGAGGATACAGCAGAATATTCTGCTAAGCCGAGCACAGATGGCGAACCGAAATCGCTATTTAATTAACACGAGAGATGACACGAACCCGTTTGATGATATAACATTTTTAACCAACATCGATTGTAATTAATCTGGGGAAGTGCATTTTATATTTCCATGTTCATTGGACTGAATTTAATAATTGGCTGTTCGAACAACTTAACATAACAGTCATTTAAAGAGCCATGTCATGATGGTTTTTTCTGTTAGAATGTAAGGCTTTCATGTGATAGTACGTGCACTACGTCAGACCATAGAAGTAAATGATTTTAGATATTTTAGTTTAGACACCATTATAGTAGAGACATAGGGTCGATTCTGAACATGGTTCTCTAAACCTAAGACTAATTTGACAACAGTGTTTCTCTGTCATTCTCAATATGGAATGAAAAGGAGAGACTGATCTTAAATTTAGTTTTAGTTTTAGAGAATCATGTCAGAATTGACCCTATTGTCTTTTGCTTAGTTACGTGTCAGATAGATGGCCAGATGTTTGGCGCCTATTACATAGGACCTAACATAATTGGCGAAATCTAGGTGTTAATACCCTCCCCCTTCAGGGTAAAATAGGCGTAATTTGCATGTACGCCTTTAAGAGGATTGTGAAGTGCCGATACGCAGCGCGAATAATGTCTACATTTCCTTTTAGAATATTTGTCTTGAGCGATACCATTTTCACTGCCGTAAAACACTTTTTGGTCTTTTTACATTTAGTTAATCCTAATATAAGTCTGTACGTTTTCTTTTTAATTAATTCAGTTTAGACAAAAAACGTACTAACCTAGTTTAATATTATATTTACAACATATCCAAAATTTATTAAAATTGGACTATGTTTTAGGGGGTGAAAAATATCGCTTTTTGTATTAACATTTACAGTTAATATTAAGGCCTGGTCGCCAGTCCAAACAAACGAATTAGCCCCCAGTCTAGCTCGTTTATAACGAGGCACTTCAGTGGTTAACATTTCGTCCCGGACTGATTAGTCCAACAACAGCAGCTTTGTCCAGCTAGGAGCAAACTGCCCGATGAACATCAATTTTTCGGACCATCTCTAATGGCCGCCTATTTGTAGGGCAATTAATAGCGATTGGGGACACAGGCTAAGTCCCGGCTAAGGATATTATGGAAGTGTTCTGGATCTAGAAACGATTTGTGCCGTATTTTGGACTGCTTACGTAACTTTTTAATGTAATATATTATGTACTAAAGTGGGTGATAAATATCTTCTAATATATAAAAATCTCGTGTCGCAGTGTTTTTTATTGAACTCCTCCGAAACGGCTGGACCGATTTTCATATTTTTTTATATTTGGTAAGTCCGAGGGTAGGTCATTAGGCTATTTTTATACCCTTTGGTGATAAAGGACAAAACAACTTAAGCGAATATAATATAATAATATTTGTTTGTTATTTAAATAGTATATGAATGTTAAAAAATATAATTATTATAAATATTAAGGTATGATGCGAGAATCGAAACCATGCTTAAACATCCAAGTCATCCTGATGTGAGCGATCGCTAAATGTAACCAGACCCCGTATTATGTAAGCCAATTTCAGTTGCTTTGAAAGCCTACCCTTCTCACTCACTCATTGAGAATAATAGCAAAGTGACGGGTAGACCATAGCAACTGAAATCGGCTTACATACGTAATATGTAGGGCCCTTACACAAGAGATAGAAATTAAAGTCGACAAACACCATACAGTGTTTGTCGCTTTAAAGTTGTTACTTAAATGAGTTTGTTCTATACTAAACAGCCCGAAGAATTTCTCGTTAATTTCCTACGTTACTCTCAAATTACGTTCGCGTATCATCTCAAAATATCAACTCCTAATGAGATGTCTATGATACCGTTTTCCCGAGTGACATTTGACACCTCATCGATCGCATTGATAAACATCGTTTAATGGCTAAATCCTTAGGATAATAATTGAAACACAACAGTAGGTAATTGATACGAGAAATAATTGAATGGGCAACTAATAGCTGAAACAAGACACTTCAATTATAATATCAGGACAAACACACATCGCAAATTTGCCCTTACTACCGCACTCTGAGACGTTTTATTTTTTATATTTTTTGTACGTACTTTTTTTGTACAAAAAAAATGTCAATCAAAACTAGATCTAGCACCTCTAGAACTAGCACCCACGTTTCGCCAATAATGTTAGATCCCATGTAATAGGCGGCGAGCCTATTGCCATTTATCGGGCACAAAAGTCGCAGTACATTGCTATTGCTAGGTGGTATAAGAGGAACGCTGCTGCCCATTCCTCATCGCTGATTTAAACTTAGTCGCCTTGTACGATACCCACGGAAGAGATTTGGGGAGGTGACAATTGTATTCTACTCTGCCGTCACCACACGGCACGGTAGATCATAGACCCGGCAATAATAGCAACTATAGTTTTAAATTGACATAACATAAGTAGGTACTCATTAACGTTAATTGACGCCTCTGAGTAAGGCTGGTCAATAATATGAATGTAATAAATTGCAAATGTTTGCTATTTTTCTTCAATCAAACGATTATTTATGTAATCTTGGTACATAATGACATAATGAACAATTATTTAAAGAATGTATAAGAAACTGTATGAAATTAATTATTAGGTACCAAATATACTTTTTTTAGAAACTTTTCAAATAAAATTTTCAAAAAAACAATTGAAAACCTTTAAACTTATTAGTATTTCCCCCCAACTAGCTAAAGTATGTGGACCTCGCTAAAGGAACAATTATTCATTATCTAGAACCATTGCCAATCTAGACTGTATAGTAATCAGTGTTCCCGACTGTACTGTCTTCAGATGAACGGCACTTCAGATGACCCAAAACTATCAAATTTATTCAATGGAATAGCAACTTTAACTTGTCGGTAGTAAAACACGAAGTTGATTGAGAACATTTGATATTTTGTGGTGCTTAACGTGCTGTTGACTGTACATGATGAACCGGCGAAAGTAATCACGCAAAGGAATAATGAAAGTGCGACCCGTCGATAGGGATCCATCAATAGGGCTTCTATTGCGATCCATCTAAGTACTTTATCTTCCAAAGCTTGATTAAACGGAACTAGAATTAGAAAACATCTTATCGAACTTGAATAATGTCGACCGTAATTTGAATTACCTATCTGTTATTTTCACAGTCTTTTTGGTTTCGAGTCATGGTTTTGTAGTATATTTCCAATATTTAAATAATATAATGTCCCCGAAGGTGCAAGCAGAAGAAATTAACACTCAAGTTTTACCAATTTTGTTAGGTTGCATCTAGTAGGGGGAGAGTCTATTGCCATTCGACCACGTAATTCGTAATATATTGCTAGGTGGTATAAGAGGAACGGTCCTGGCCGTTACTGATCGCTGACCCTCAGTCGCCTTGTATGACACCCGCGGCAAAGATGTATTCTGTTTTGCCTTCACCACACGGTTTTCACATTTCTTTAAATTAATAAAAAATATGGTGAATAGTCCGATGAAAATTTGTTACGTGTGGCTTCATGTCACTTTCTACTTTTACATTTTAATTATTAGTGATAAATACGAACAATACGATAATCGTCTGCATTGGAATTAAAGCTGCGCAATTAAGGCCGACGTCGATTGCTTCGCGAATAAAAGCGCGTATTGAAAAAGTTTCAATAATTGCGGGCGTGGGCAGCCCGTGTGAATTGGAACGTGCTCTTCGTACGTGGAACAGAGATAGGGTTACCAGTGTGAAAATTAAGTTAAAATATCATCCCAAGTGTCATCGGCACAGTATCTTTTTGTTCCATCCTCACGACATCACCGTCGCAACACATTAAGCCAAAGTATTTAATCCTCAATTTCTCTTACGATCTACGTTCTAACCGCAAAGCCTTCGTCATTTTATCCAAATACAAGTTGTTTTTTTTTCTCAAAGGTGACAACCCTGAATCCCCGGAATCGAAAAGCTGCAGAGACCGGACGGAGTGTTTCAAATATTAAATTCTCTAGTTCCGATTTATGTCACGTTCAAAGACGCAACTATATATTTAGTATTGTCTGTAAGTAAGTAGTTGAATTTCCAAACTGCCACAACTCAAAGAGACTTAAAAACAGTGTCTGCTATAAATTTATCACTCTAAGACCTACTTTTGCTTGAAAATCAGCTTAGGAGTGATAGATTGGATTCAGTCTCCCTTATTATAAAACATGCACTAAATTTAGTCATAGCTTAAAACTGATGCTGTCACTTTTACTTGCTGAATGAAAGACAGAGTTAGCATCAATTTTAACTTTAGTCCACGTTTTATTATAAGGAGCAGTGTGTGTTATAATAACAAAAGCCTATTGGTTCCTTGTTAAATTGTATCATTTTTTATCTTGTGCGGTCATCAATGCACATTACAGTAATACTATATTGAATTAATGTATGTATTTAAGACAAGAGATAATTAATCGTCAGTACGCTAAAGGTGGTACAGTCTAGTGAATGGTCCGAATTACCTTTGCACTCTGGATTAAAATTAACTATCCCAGGCTTACTGTACGTAACAGGCCCACAAACCGATTTCTCCGGTCCCGAACTGGCAGACCGCAGGCCAATATAGCCCGGATGTTTTGAACTACGCATTTAGGACCTTCGCTGGCTTTGAAGTCGTCTCCTTTTTGTAGAGGAAATCAAGTTTTCGAAGACCCTACGGTTGTCGGTTCAAAAGAGATATTGTACACTGTGTACGTCATATTTCAACATTTAGTTAAAAAATGGTACATACATACATAGATAATTCACGCCTATATCCCCGAAGGGGTAGGCAGAGGTGAACTAGCACCCACGCTTCGCCAATTATGCTAGGTCCCATGTAATAGGTGGCGAGCCTATTGCCATTTATCGGGCACAAAAGTCGCAGTACATTGCTAGATGGTATAAGAGAAACGCTGCTGCCCATTCCTTATCACTGATTTATCCTTAGTCGCCTTGTACGACACCCACGGGAGAGATTTGGGGTGGTGACAATTGTATTCTACTCTGCGGTCACCACACGGCATAGTTTACCCGTAAGACATTAATAATTGCAGATTAACGTTAGTGGTCCATCAAATAGATAATTGATTAAACAATCAAAAATACAAGAACGAGAAAACCATATTTTTGACATACACTAGGTACAGCTTTTTGACTTTATGTGGTCAGTAACATAGTTGGCAGATAGTATGTTTTAACACTGCCCAGTGCCCACTCTTTCGGGAATAAATACAGACGCGATTTATGTTTGCATGTAAAACAATTATAATAAAATCGACATTAAAATTTGTTCATTGGTGTTACAGCAAAAACAACTCAGGGACAAACCTAATTGTAACGAGTGCCTCGTGTTGATGGCGTAGCGTATTTTCATTCCGCAAATGGGTTATCCTGATCATATCTGTTTACATATTGACGTAGCTTTTGCAACCTATAACTAACACGAGTTGTACTAGCTCGTGCTTGTTATGCATCCATTACGCAGTTGAGACCCCATGGGAAATCAATTCATGTTTCCTCTTTTACACTCGCAAATGCACTGGAGTGGTGATTGAACTTGTTTATGTTTCCGTTATACCAACTGTGATTACTTTGTGATCATAAATTACAACTTTCACATTCGCTTCAAGTAGTTTGCCCCGGATCCTTTAATTTACAACGGATTTGGAAAATCTTGACTGCCGCACTCAGAGACGTTAATTAACTTTGATGAGTACTTAATACAAAAATAGTAATCAAAACTTGACCATAGCAAGAATAGCGAATTATTAAGTACTCATTAACTTTAATTGACGTCTCTGAGTACGGCTGCGAGTGCCTAGCCCCTGAATACAGAAACGCTACTAAAAGTTTCAGGCCTGCATATCATTGAAGTATTAACAAAATTACCGTTTATCCATACAAATTCTTATAGGTATTGTCCACTTAACTTTTTAAGCAGTGCGAAACATTTCAGTAGCGTTTCTGTACTCGAGAGTGAGTCTTAAAATAAAATACTCCACGAATTTTCGGAAATTCATCTTTCCATAATACTTCGACTGCCGAAATTGCGGGACAATTTTCAATTCAGTCAAATGTAACGATACCTCTGGGAACTGTGGAATCGTATTTCAAAAAGCACAAAATATTTCTCGCCTACGCCATTTTGTTCGTCATGTTTGTCGTGTGTTCTGCAGACAAGTCGGTGTTCGATAAATTGAGTTAGCGAAAGCCCGTTGAATAAATTTTATTTCACAACAGAATTCTTCTTGCAGCAGCGTATGCGTATTTATTTTTACATACATTCATACATAAATCACGCCTATACCCCCGAAGGGGTAAGCAGAGGTGAACTAGCACCTACGTCTCGGCAACGGTCAAGTCCCATGTAATAGGTGGCGAGCCTATTGCCATTTATCGGGCACAAAAGTCGCAGTAGCTAGGTGGTATAAGAGGAATGCTGCTGCCCATTCCTCATCACTAATTTATACTTAGTCGCCTAATACGACACCCACGGGAGAGATTTGGGGAGGTGACAATTGTATTCTACTCTGCCGTCACCACACGGCAGATTTATTTTTATCATTAAATACTCAAAGATTTTGGTGGTTAGAAAAAGAATTTCGAAAAATTATGATCTTGAGGCGGGAATCGAACCCGCGTCCGCTGCTATCCGGGCAGGTGCCTGACCGCTCGGCCACCCAAAACACTAATTAACTTGCCGAAATTCTTCTAACCTTTACTACGTGAAGTGTAAAGGTTAGAAGAATTTCGGCAAGTTAGCGGTCAGGCACCTGCCCGGATAGCAGCGGACGCGGGTTCGATTCCCGCCTCAAGATCATAATTTTTCGAAATTCTTTTTATCACCACCAAAATCTTTGTACTAATTTTTCTAACATTTATATAATGTTAAAATTAAAACCGAATAGATTAAATACTCATTAAAGTTAAGTCTCTGAGTGCGGCAGTAAGACTTATAATGAATCACATTCAACACGGGGCGTGTGATGACGGCAGTGCAGAATACACGTGTCACCTTAATGTATACCTTCCTAAACATTTATTACTTCTTTGTTGCAGGCGATACCGACGAACATGGCCTGCCAGTTGAAAAGGACAAAGGCTGTGACACCAACCTCTACCTTTACCATGTAAGTATCTTCTAATTGAAGTACCTTCCTTCTTTATGGTTTACACAATACAGAATGTTAGGTAACGATAAAACCACCCCAATAGATTAATATAGGTTAGAACGGGAATTAACGCGATTATGTATTTAACTTTTTAATGCCTGACATTTCAGCCGGATTGCACCGACCGTGGTCACAGGCGGACTGATCATGCAGCGCGAAAGTTAAACGTGATTTCTATAGTGAAGTGATAGATTTTGTTAAATTTCTATCAAGTTCGATTAAAGTTGAGGTTTATAACCGATCGGAGTAATTTGACACCTTAAGACAGCCTGATGCTGTTGATTGTATGTACTCCCATTAATAAAGCAGAAACTTGCTTCGAAGCTCAGAATTCCCTGAGACTCAAAACGAGCTGGCCTCTCAATCGAATGTAAATGAGCAATAGAGATGCATCGATACAATACATTACACTTTATCTTTCGAGACAGTACATCAGGTCCAATCCCATGACCCACCTGCGTACAAATCGTACAATTATGGTTATAAAAATTAACGTCATCAATTTCACCCTGTAGTTTGAACATTTTAAATAATGTTGAGCTTCTGTTATGTATGTACTCGTAAATACATACCAATGTAGTACCACGGTTTAACTTTGGTATTACAGCAATTTGTTTTTGAGTAGTTCCATTACCATATTTAATTCAATTACTGACTCTCTTAATCGCGTCTCGCTTAAATTAACTCGAGTTTCGCTTAATAGTTACTTATTTTATTCCCAACACGTCCGCTTATGCCCGAGACAGTGGGACTTCCCGCTCAACGCCTCCATCCAATAAAGTAACTGGCACGATTATCTGCTTACCTATTGAAGACGGCTGGGCAACAAATTTTCGTTAATATTGTTACAATAGAGATCCTATCCGAGCAGATCACAAGCACTCCCCCCCCCCCCCGCACTCCGTCCTGTGTAGTTAATAGGTAAGCCAATTGCAGTCGCTTTCGTCTATCTGTCTCTCCCACTCGTTCATAATAATATCAAAGTGTGAGAGTGACGGGTAGACCAAAGCAATTGAAATCGCCCTACGTAATACTGACTCCGGACTCGCAACGGAACGAATTTTCTGTGTTATGCTTATTTACCGAGCAAACAATTTCTGGAGAACCGTAAAAGTCCCGAGGAAATTACGAGCCAAGTTTATCTAAGAAAGTTTATTATATGCTACAAAGATACGGGGAATATGAATTTTGATGTAACCACACACTCATCGCGAGTTCGTTAGTTAGTTTAAATTTCGCAGTCTTGTTACTTCAGAATAATGGCAATTTGTCTATCATTCGTAGATATATTTATGCTTGTTATGAATTTGTTCCAGTACGGGTTACTCGATTATGAGAAGAACGAAATACATGTGACCTAAAAGTGTGTTCAATCACTGACTGTGGGCTAAAATCGGCCAAATGATAGGTATGACTGTTTAAATTTTTTATTTATTATTCATTTGTCACAATCATGAAGATTATCGAAGCATAATAAGATGCAAACACACCTAACCTACATTCGGTGGTGGCAATATCAGACGAATCGGTTAAACGCTTCTGGCCAATTTAAAGCCTGGATTAAATGGTGCTCAGCCCGAAACGGAATAAATCGAGCACCTTATTGAAATTGAGTTAGGAACGTATTACGTAGCTGGTGCTACTACGAGCGGCGATGACCCGTAGCGAAGAGCCGTAGCAACGTAGCGTCGAAGACGGCTCGTAGCTCGTTTCGTAGCACTTCAATTTTCTTCCACTATTGGACGGCACTCCTTTTAGTATACTATATCTTGCAACAAAATTGCTCCGAAATATTCGAGTACTTGAAACATTGATTGTTATTTCAGAAGTTTTCATTTATTGTTTGATAGAAGGATCACATAAAAAATAGGCTGTATGGTAGAAAAAAAAGGAAAAAAAAACTACGAGCTACGATTGTTACGTAGCACTTCAATGTTCTTTCACTATTGGACGGCACTCTTTCGCTCCTAAGCTAGTATATAAAATTGTTACGAAATAACCGAGAACTTGAAATATTGATTGTTATTTCAGAAGTTTTTATTAATTTTTTGATAGAAGGATCACATATAAAATAGGCTATGTTTGGTAGAGATAAGCCAAAGATGGAGTATATTCATCCGTCTCGATTAATGCGTAAATGTCGTAATCTAATTAAATATTTGTTGCTTGAGCATAAGACGAAACGGTCCATAGAAAAAATTACATATCGTTCACCTACTTCTTGATTTATGTACAGTCCACAGCAGGTCAGAATACCACAATATGTCAATTTTTTCTCAAACGACTTTGTACTTTACTACAACATGAGGTTGACAGTCGATTGATCGATTGAGTCTGAGGTGCCATTGACCGTAAATCTGCGATTCATAAAGTGGTCGATATCTACCCTTTGGGTTAAAAAATCGGTTTCCCAGGGACATTAACGAACCAACCACAAAGTTTTAAATTGGTAAGGTAAATTGGTATTTTGTATCAATAAAGAAATAACTAGAAATAGGATTGAAATAAAACAAATTTTACGGATTAGACTCGCGTATATTTAGATGTTTGGCATTATTATTTATCCCGACGTTTCGATCACTTTACAGCGGCCGTGGTCACGGGTGACTAAAGATAAAATAAGATAAATAATAATGCCAAACATCTAAATATACGCGAGTCTAATCCGTAAATTTTGTTTTATTTTAAATGTGTAGTGCTCGTGCAAATATAAGAGAACATTAGAAATAGGATTTTTAAAGTAATTTGGATATGAGGATCTGTGGTATTAGTTTTTTTTGGAAGGGCGATCATTTACCCAAATAGTTTGGGAATCCCTGATGTACATTAACAATTTACGGGTCATCTCGTTTTAGTTTACGAAAACCGAATGTAAAATTAAAACTAGGCCATCACCCTTTCTCAAATTAAACACCATTTGCAATGTCATAAATGCACACATTTGTTTCTAGAATAAAAATACTCTGTTGTACATCAATCATATACCAAAATAAAACTACGGATGGCCCCGTCTTAGCTTACGACATAAATCATCCTTATACATAGATACATAAATCATGCCTATACCCCGAAGTGGTAGGTAGAGGTAAATAAGCACCCACGTTTCACCAATTATGTTAGGTAATAATAGGTGGCGAGCCTATTGCCATTTATCGGGTACAAAAGTCGCAGTATGTTGCTGGGTGGTATAACAGGAACGCTGCTGCCCATTCCTCATCACGAATACCGAATGTAAAATTATAAAACCAGACCAACACAACTTTTGAAACGAAACGCTGGCGCAATGTCATAAATGCGAACATTTGTTTCTAGAATGACAATACTCTGGAATTCCCCCCGCTAACCTCCTACTCAGGCGAAACCGCGTAAAAGTTAAATGAACAAGGCTCCGCATACAGCTGCCCACAAACGGGGCCCCTTAAATAATTCACGTGCCATCCGCCAAAGTCCCTCTACCCTACTTACGTTTTTCAATACGGAATGAAGTGTTCGGCAAATTTCGGTGATTCCCCATTGCTTTACCTTTGTGAAACATGAATACTAAATCAAGCCGGTTTCTGTCCTAATCCTCGCTGTTAAAGGTCACGACTGACGTCTATTTCGCGACCTTTCACTAGAAAACTCTATTAATATATTATTATAATATCCTATCTATTTATTAGATTTTTGTTGTAATAATATTAAGTACTATTATTAACGTTGGTCTTCTATCTCTAACAAAATTTACATTTTTAACCACCGAATACTAGTTTAAACCCAGCTTAATAGCGAAACGTAATTCACAAAAGCCATAAGTCACGTAACGTGACTGAACAAACTACAAATTTTCATATAACTAGGTGGGAGCTCCGGGCTGCCCCAAGGTTTAATTAACGCAACTTGCTTAGTTTGTTTATGTAAAGCCGCTATCTATAACGCTTGTCCCGCCTATATCCGAGACGGATATTAGTAGAGGCGACTTGAGAGCGCTTCAGCCGGGGCCGCTCTTCATCAGAGGCGCTCGAGTGCCCGCCAATACCAAAAGGAATGCTCTAAAATATCTCCACGGGGTCAAGGGGCAGCAAGTTCGCGCTTCGTTCGATTTTGTTTGGAAGTGTCGAGCCCGCATTTCGCTTGGCTATGTGCTGATTCGAACGAACGGCCGCCGGATTATGTAAAACGACTAGCGGTGTAAAATTTTGTTCGCTACAGGCCCTTTGTCAGAATTAGGCGTTGCACAAACATTCGAGTGGGCCCTTAAAATGGAATTCGACGGTAGGTACGCTCCGGTTGCCTCCTTTAAAATAAGCCAATGTAGTGTAGATTTTTCTCAGTTTATATTACTTACTGTAATGATGAATTATTTGTTTCAAAAACTTATTTCAACATTGCCTATAACATTTTAAAGTAAAATAATAATCACAAATAAAATATTTTTGAAAGTTACTAAATAGTACGATGGGTGACAATAACGAATGAAACTAAGCCCTTGTAACCAACTCTAGACACCATGACAGTGACAGTATGTATGTGCATGTAATACCTGCGAATAATCTATCCTTCCTTGAGTTTAAGGAAATACAAAATCTCATAAGCAAAAAAGATTTGCAAATCAAACGCTACAGAGATACCAAGTACGATTAACGCCATCTATTGGTGATAATGGTAATTGCTATCTTAGTATATTTATCTTCTTAACGCTTCAGATATTTTTCGATTTAATGTTTAATTATCGATGTGGTATATTAGTATTTATAAGAAAAAAAATACTTGGTGTTTTTTTTATAAAGAAATAGTTTATTTACTTAGATAATATTCAATACAAACTTCACAGAGATCCTTATATCCCATGTATTAGAATGTGTGCCTGGCGCCAATAACTGAACCCCTTGATTACTGTAAATATTGTATGTTTCACATATGAGACGCTGTTATCCATTCCCGTTTCCCTGTGTAAGTCACTAGTTGCCTTCCTGCTACATCCATGGGAGAGATAGGAGTGGTTATATCCAATGATATTCTGCTCTTAAGTTACCACATAGCTTACATAAAATGCGTACAAATATATTTTATACCGTTTTTACGGATCCTTTATATATGCTGGCCGCAAGGAAATACGATCCATAAAAACCGCAATAACTTCTGAAATATTGCAACTAATTTAAACAAACAATAACTATATCGAAGATTAATTGTAATAAAAAATAATGTTTTCTCTTATGTATGCGATACAAGTGCCCGTTAGATGGCAATAGGGTCACCCTCTTTTACACGGGACTAACATAACTGACGAATACATATTATGAGTGTTCATTTACCTCTGCCGAACCCTTCGGGATATATAGGTGCGATTTATGTATGTATGTAAATTTAAGAACATGTATAACCATCTTAAGTATTTTTGTGCCATGGTATTAAAACCTTAAAAAAAGACTTACAGTTCAAAATTCGTTTTTTTGTTAATGACCCAGTTTTTTTCCAACTCAGTGTAGGCCTTCTTTGAAATATTATAAATATAGTTTTTCTTCAGTTTCCCTTACCTTCCCCTCCCTTGCGTTATATCCATGTCACTCTTTCTATTAAATTACAAGCAAACTAAACAAGCAATTTCCCGTAAGTGGACGTTTTAAGGTTACTTAAACGAAATGCTTGGACAAAACAAATTTACGCCGACCACAAAGTCGGGTTAAGTTTAGCTCTCCATTAATATGATATACAGAGAGCGTTGGGATCACCTCGGCGTATGAACGTAACCTGGAATTCCAACATTCTGTTACTTATTAAAATTTACCTAATGGTAGGGTAGGCGCCCTTTAACCCTCCTCCTGGCTATGTTTGTTAAAAATATTACGCAAATAACATTTTTCAGTCACGGCGGTAAGTAAATTTAGTAACATTTTCTAAAAACTACTCATGTCGAATATAATATTTAATAGTTTTAACTCAGAGATCCTTTGTGAGACTTCTTCTGTATATAAAACTGTGTATGCGTTAAAATTATGGAGCTCTACAGTGTATAATATATGCTCACTAGATGACACATTTTAATTAAAGATCCTTTTACTTAATAACAAATATAAGCTACATTTGTTTTTGTTTCGTAAAGAATTTTTTATTTTTTTTAAATCTTTTTTTTTATTTAGGGGCTTTTGTCTACAAAAAGACATGTCAGTCCCATCGTAACCTAATTAAAGTTTACAAAAAATGTACTAATAGATGTGTGTTTACAAAAAATCTACGAAAATCAGTGATTCAAAAATATTCCAACTAACAATTTTGCAGCCACGGATGTTGGTTCCGCTAAAATATTAGTTAGTGCTCCTAAATCCTGACTATTAATATTTAACTTTTGGATCACTAAGTCCCTGCCGCTCCTATATTTTATGCATTCTACCAGTATATGCTGGACATCATCTATCGTGCCACATACGTCGCAGTTAGGAGAACTAGTTTTTTTCATAAGAAAAGCAAATTTGTCTGAAGGATAATGTCCAGACCGTAATCTATGCAACATTACAATATATTTTATATTTAACTTATTATTAAAAAACCACGGTATTCGAGGAGGTTGACATTGCATGGTCTTGAACCAAATACCTTTTCATCCCCCCATCTCGGAAAAAGCGTTTTTGCTCTTCGATATCTGAGTGCAAAAGCCGTTTTTATCCTCTAGAGGATAAAGTAAATTTAAATTTAGAACATCGCGTGCAAGTGCATTATGTTTGTGAATACAAAACATAATTTTTTAATATGTTTTTAATTCTCCCTGTTTTATTAGGGAAGGCAAAGAGTCCAGCCCATACAGCCATGTCTTTAGTATATTTATTTCATATTAATATGAATAAATGAGTGAGTGAAATTAATGTATGAAATTATTTTTACATTAAAATATGGGTGTCACACATTTTATCGCATCTAGGGAGTGCTTGGCGCAAATTGAATGATACCAGAGTTCATGATGGCTACTGACGAGGTGGTGAAAACGTCTTCAAAATCTGCACAAAATCCACTTTGAAAGACATCATTAAACCTATTGAACCTCTATGGTGTCAAATTTATTATGCAACCTTTTTAATTTGTTAAAAATTTAGATTCGGAACCATCTTAGTGTACTTTTTTTTATTAATTTGCTTTGCACGTGCGCGTCTGGGTGGATGTTGTGGGTGCGTCTGGGTGGATGTTGTGGGTGTGTCTGGGTGGATGTTGTGTGTGTGTGTTTGGTAGGATGGGTGTGGAAGTGTCAGGGTGTATATAGAATTGACTGAAACTTTTAATAACGTGATTGAATTTTTTTTTGCATTTTGCCGTTTTCTCGTTGAGGGGGGATGAAAAGTTACGTGTTGCACTTGAGTGCAAAGATTTTTCACCTTGTGCTCTTTTGATTCCCTCGCTAACGCTCAGGATTCTAATTATGAATCACTCGCTACGCTCGTGATTCAATTTTAGAATCCTTCGCTAGCTCGGTCATCAAAATTGAGCACGCGGTTAAAAAGCAACTTTGCACTCACGTATAACAAATAACTATTGTCTTTACTTCATTTGTCAAAATATTCTTTAAATTGTTCATGACAAATATCTTCCAAGGAGGTAAGTAATTCAGTATAGGTAGGTAAAATAGTGTAAACCGAACCAGAACTCGAAGCCAATTTTGAGTTCTGGTTCGGTTTACACGAACCAGAACTTCGTAAAGATGTGTATGTGTATTGTGTATGCCCAAAATTATCAAGAGACGGTTGAGACTTTCTGTAAGTGGCCCATTTTATTTGCATCCAAGTGTATATGTTACATTCAAAACTCACTCAAAACCCCAGTCTAAATCACTTATGACTGATTTCCGGCAAAAGTAGTTTCGATAAAGGCTTTTAATAAACAGAGTACCAATTAATTAAATTGAGTAACATACTAACTTTTTAACGACTTCAAAATCAGTCAGAACAACGCTCATAGCATGCCTTCCTAAATACGGAGGAACTTGAGACAGAAATTAAATTAGTTCCCTCTATCCGTCGGTTAGGTTAGGTTAGTATAGTACTCACTGAAAGCAAGTCATTGCTTTTGACTGACTAAGAAAATCAGTCAAAAGTGGTTTTAACAGGCTAAAAGATTGATTGTAACATATAAATTGCTTAATTGAAACCATCATCACATTAATATAAAAATAATAGCTTCGCACTATTTGCGCTGAATGTCCGCTCACTCCGCATTTTGACCCAATTTATCTGTGCGCAGCAGAATGGCTTTAAAGTTTAAACGTTAAAATGAATGAGCACCCCGCGATCTGCCTTCCCGCAAAATCAACAGCGAACGAACAAAGACTTCATTATGGCCGCCTGCCCGGCTGAACGGAATCCAGATCGCAAATTGAGTGCGGAATAATGGTGTCAGAACAAATGACAACAAAAAGATAAAAAGCATTGGCTATAAATCGTTTTTTATGCCACGTAGTAGCGACGGCAGAGTGAGATACAATTTTCACTATCTCTCCCTCGGGTGTCGTACAAGGGAACTAAGGGTAAATACAGCAATGAGCAATGGGCAGCAGCGTTTCTCTTATACCACTTAGCAATATACTGCGGTAAAAGCCTCAATCAAACTGCAGCGGCCAGCGGTGGCAAGCAGTTGTAACGTAGGTAACATAAAGACTTTATTCAAACAAGCGCGGTCAACGTTTGTTCAGGTTCGTCACCGCCACCGTCTCGCGACCGCTGCTGATTGAGTGAGGCCCTAACGTGCCCGATAGATGGCAATGTGCTCGACGAAATGTGTGTGTTAATTCGCCTCTGCCTACTCCTACGGGGGTGTATAGACTTGATTTACGAATGTTATTTTTATTCTAAACATAGTTTCGTAGTAGATAACGCTCGAAGAAATCAAATAATATATAAATTCGGTTAAAACTTCCGTTACACCAGTTGCTTGGCTCGTAACAAACAGTCAATAGTCTTGTCAATTACTTTGTTAAATGTTTAACAAGATAATGTTTTCTTATATTTGCACGAGCACTACACTTACGCTTACAGGACGGTGTTGGGATTTAATTATTCTAATAATTGGGTCCCAAGCAGGTGGTATGGTCCAACCATTATCCCTATTGAAGTTTGGATGTTTCTTGATTTCAATAGCTTCACGTATCATTCTAAGTATATATCGTTTCTATTTTGCTAGAATTTGCGGTTTGTCAAATCTTAAATAATGGTTGGGTTTATTACCGTCCTCATACTGCCAAAAACAATGATACTGTAAGCTCTGTTTGTGTAAACCGGAACACCTACAATATCAAATATTATGACGGTAGTTAATTATTACTTTATTGTGAGGACACCTGTCATCTTTAGTCCCCCCGTGACCACGGCCACTGTAAAGTGATCGAAACGTCGGGTTAAATAATTAATATGCTAAACACCAAATTATACGCGAGTCTTATCCGTAAAAGTTGTTTTATTTCAAATGTTTAACAAGATATTATAGTGTTCTCACAGAATGTCAAATTGACAAGTAGTTGCCAACATAGATCCATTACGACCTTATTATATGCGGAAACTATTCCATTTCCATGAATATTATGCATAACTATTATTGTTATTACCAAATAACTGGTGAAAATAGTTCAGACCAATTTTTCTTTCAAGGGAAAATGGGGTAAATTGTCTTTTAAGTGGAGAAACAAATACTTTCCCCTAATGATCATTTAACATTAACATATTATTATTTCTAAATGAAAAACAGATCGTCAATTTTACCATAATCTATTTCGGTTAAGTACCTCTATAACTAAGAAAAGGTAGTGTCAAGTTGAGTTATTGGGACCTCTGTAATTAAAATAGCAAATAGGTAGTTTGATTCCGTCGAGTCGCTCCCCCCTTCCATTAGAGTTTCGTAAAAACGAATAAACCATAACGAAAAACATAAACAACCATTATTATTAATAGAATCAAAACACCATCAATATCACCAGCCTTTGAGCGTCCCCACTGCTGGGGCACAGGCCTTCCCTATGGATCGTAGAATATAGGGAGAATGGGCCGCAGTGCAGGTAGGTGGGTATATTGCTTAGTGCGCTATGCCACTGCGTTAGCGAGCTCCTCATAAAAAACTATATCATTTTTTTTTATAACATCATAGTATTTATACAACAATGTTAGCATGGGTAGTATTCAGGGTGGGCGTTATTTCTGTTACACGTTGTATTTTTCTACATAATATAAATGTTAGAAAAAATTGCAAAAAAAAGAAAGGTTGGCGTTTTTATCACTACTTAAAATTAGTGAGAGTAGTGGTAAATGTTTTATTCAAACCAAAAAAATGGTTTAATGGTATTGAATTACTGACCTACAAATTTGACTTGAGGGCACCACACAACTCTTTATGAGATCACATATCACTTCTTCACTTCTGGGTCATCTTGTAACCCAATTTGCTGGCACAAAACAACAAAATTACGTCTGTAGCCTCCCTTATAGGGGACATACTCGCAGCTAGATAACATGAAAAATAAATTGCTCATACGAGAGCTCCTTTCAATCCCCAAATTGGGCGTGTATGGCACAAATACGCGTCAAAACAGTACACGTTAATAGGGGTGTCGCGATGTCGCAACCTAATTCTGGCCCATTCAAAAGCCACGGTTAGTGGTGCCGTGATGAATGACTTGATTACGCAGTAAGTTACCAGGGACACCACTCCGGCTTGTCACCAAACTGTAGGCCCCGCTAATGATCTGTCAACTTCAAACTAATCAGGCCAATTTACTCGCGAGCAACTTCAATCAACTCAATCAACGCTTTGTGTAGTCAGAGAAAATGATTAATCGATTATTGTCGTCTGTGTACTATATTAATAAGTTCTAACGGGCTAGACTCTCGTGTTGAATTAATTAAAGTCTGTATTAAAATCTGTCTGTAGCTTTGAGGATTTTGACAGTTCAATCAGTGTTATTAATTGACCCCCATTTCTCCCGCCTATAACGTACAAGGCGTCTAAGGATAAAGACTTTTTTATAGCCAAAGTGGGTATAACCCTCCAGAAAGCCCGAGGGAGATGGGGAGTCAGTGGGTCAGCCGAGAGACACCCACTGTTGGGCATAGGCCTCCCCAAGGATCTCCAAACCGATCGGTCCTACGCTGCCCGCATCCAGCGGCTTCCTTCCTACCTTCACCAGATCGTCGGTCCACCTTGTGGGGGGCCTACCAACGCTGCGTCTCCCAACATAGGGCTGCCATTCGAAGATCTTTCCGCCCCAACAGCCATCTGGCCTCCTCGCAAGGAAGTGCATCCTGGATACCCCCAGACCGGGCTACAGGTGTTGGACTCCTACCATCTGAAAACAAACTCAATAAAATTTTGCTTCTTGCGAAACTGCTGAATGAAATCCATTCACAGACTCACTGCCTGCAATCTCACAAAGCCGTTTCCATGTACAAAATATCACCTACGTACGGAATACGGATAACCCAAATAAAGCAGAACTAACAGCCGAAGGAAATATTTACCGTCGCCCTACATGCCTGGCTCCCAGCGCTCCGCCGAAACGACGTTAGCGGCGCTGAGGCGTTGCAAATGGCGCGTAAATAAAATACGAGCGCTCCAGGCCGCGCTCGCATCGTCGCAGGCTCCGCTCCGTATATCGTGTTACGCTTCCCAAATTAAAAACCCTTCCACAACACGGCAATATATCATAGTTTGAATCGTATTTCATGAGCTTTAGTGAAATATTGCGTGTACAGTTTTGGGATGAAATAGTCTTGTCAGTTTTTGGATTGCCCTGTTTAGACAGGGCAGTTCAAAAGTGTGTGGTGATGGCACAATTGTCACTGTCAAAGGCTACAATTGTCACCCTCGTGGGTTTACCCCCACCTCTCTTATGAGTTAACAAGGTGACTAACCCCCGAATACAGAAACGCTACTCAATTTTTGAGCACTGATTATAAATATAAGTGGACAATACCTGTCACAATTTATATGAAAAATCGTCAGTTTTGATAATACTTATGTGTTAAGCAGGACTCAAAATATGAGTAGCATTTCTGTATTCGGGGGTAAGAGTTTTAAATAATAAAGAACAACAATGTTCCTAGTGCGCCATCTAACAAACCATGACAAAAAATACATGATTAGACGATATAGAAACAGTGGGAACAAACCTGGCGGTTGAAACACTAAATATAAGGAGACAATTATGGTACATAACGTATTAACATAATGCGCCAGCCCCAGCTAAACTGGGCCTGTTCCCAGTTTAGCTGGGGCCAGTAATCTGGACAGGCTCTAAAGAACTGAAATGAATAGGCACTCTGTTTGTATTGAACCATTCCCAAATATTACACAATCGGAATTCGGTAAAACCCCACCAACTATCGAAGTAATACGAATTTCCAGACACATTCACCTTGACTGTGCTTTCTCCTCGGATGACGGATGTGTTTTATGGCGCCGACGTGATGCGGGTCGCAATTTGCCGCATTTGCGACAAATTTTCCAACAACGAAAATTACATTTTCGGGAGTTGCTATATGCCGTTTGCCCTCCGAGTGTACCTAACCAAATAATATACCGTATTACAATGCTGTCGTAAGAGTGTGTAGATTATGTGATGACATAAATGTTTGTTTGTATTAATTTATTTGGCTGAAAAACTATTGCAACAGTTCAGAAATTATAATTATAGTACAAAAAAGACGTAAATATGCCCCGGGATTGAAATACATAATCGCAAAAGTAACAATTTTATTAATTTCAATCGAGAAATGTTATAGTGTTACGTAACCAGCCTGCTGATCTCTATGTGTACAGTTGACAGCGACGAGTCTTTGTTATTTTGCTAAGGGCCTGTTTCACAATCGACGGGTAAGTTCTGGATAGCTTACTTGACAGATCATTTGACAGTTATAATATGAAATTTATGTCAATTGAACGAACTGCCAAGTAAGCTACCCAAAACTTACCCGTCGATTGTGTAACAAGCCCTAAGTTTCTTGAAAACATACACATATACATGCATATATATCATGCCTATTTTCCCTCGAAGGGGTAGGCAGAGGTGACTCACACACATACCCACGTTTCGCCAATTTTGTTAGGTCCCATTTAATAGCCCTATAGCCATACATCGGACACGTAAATTGCAGTATATTAGTAGATCGATAGTTCAACAGGAACGCCGCTACCCATTCCTCATCACTGCTCGAACCCTTAGTCGCCTTACACGACACCCGCGAGAGAGATTTGGGGTCGTATCATTTGTATTCCGGTCAGCCGTCACCACATGCGGCACTTCATTAAACCAACCACACTTCATCTCAATCTCGTTTCGCAGGAGGAGATCGAAGACCGGCCAAGAGCGGCGACTTTCCTCAGTTCCCTGGCAGACTACTCCAACACCATCCCCACGGCGCCGAGCGGCGAGCCCGATGTCGCCAAGCCCGCGCCACCGGCCCGCATGGGCACGCTCATCGGCGTCTACCTGCCCTGCATCCAGAACATCTTCGGCGTCATCCTCTTCATCCGTCTCACGTGGGTCGTCGGAACAGCCGGGGCTATATCAGGATTCCTGATTGTCCTCACGTGCTGTTGTACGGTAAGGATTGTGTTTCCACCTGCATACTACAAAGCTGCTTGCACTTTCACCAACATACAACATAGAAGCGGTCGTCTAGCAAGCTACAACAATACCAAAGTACCAACAACACCAATCATGCGGTTCTAACAACTTTGACCGCAATCGAGCTGGGTTGGTTGTCAGTTTCATTGCAGTGGTTCCAAATAAATCTAATTTTGACCGACTTTGAGGTCATTATCATCATCATCACCAGCCCTTTAATGTCCCTAATGCTGGGTCATTAGCCTGCCCTATTGATGGCCCAACGACTGGAGGTGAATCCGAGACCAACGGCTTAATGTCCCTTTCGAAGAGAAGAACTAGAGATAATATTTTTTGGTGACCGGCCTCAGCGAACATTGCTTAGGTAACGCACTCGCTAGCCAAGCGTGCTATGCCACTGCGCTATGGAACTCCTCAAAAAGAAGGAGTATAGGATTATATTTTAAACTAAAAACTAAATATCAACTGATTAGGAATATTCTTTTGCTATAATACCACTACTCGGTTTTCCAGACGATGCTCACGGCTATATCGATGTCGGCTATTGCAACGAACGGCGTGGTACCAGCGGGCGGGTCCTACTTCATGATAGGCAGAGCCCTAGGCCCAGAGTGCGGCGGTGCGGTCGGTATGCTGTTCTACACCGGCACCACTCTAGCAGCTGCCATGTACATCGTTGGAGCTGTGGAGATCGTGCTGGTGAGTAATAAACGGAAAATGGATGTTTGAAAATGGAGATTTGGCTCAAAGATCTTAGCAACCTAGCCAAAAACCCGAAAAAAAAACGAGTAATAAATGTCAACGCCGTCTTTTTTTTAAGATTTTTGGCTCGGTATCTTAGACCTTTGAGCCATATCTTCATTTAAAAATGTCCATTCTTCATAAGTTATTATAATAATAATAATAATAATCATTTATTTTAGGTAATATTAATCATTCATATTTTAACATTTGTGCTTACATCTAGTAGGTATTAGTAATAAGTAATAACAGTAATAAATGAAATAAGTTTCTCAAATTCAAATTATTAAGTGAAATCAAATTAAATTAAATTATCAAATTGAAATTGTCAAATTAAATTATTAAATTGAAAATTATTGAAATTGTCAAATTAAATTATTTCATTGAAAATTATTGAAAATGTCAAATTAAATTATTAAATTGAAATTAAATTATTAAACTATGGGGGTCACACATACGTATAGGGAGTGTTTGGCGCGAATTGTATAGTAACAGACTTCACGATGACTTTTGAGCCATATCTTCATTTGAAAATATCCATTCTTCATTAGTCATTAAACTTTAAACACATCTTCGAATTTACGTTGGTGAATGAAAAGATGGTGGAAAACACTATGAAATTCCCAACGTCAAACGCATCAGCCGCGTGGTGACGGCAGAGTAAAATACAATTGTCACCACCCCAAATCTTTTCCGTGGGTGTCGTACAAGGCGACTAAGGATAAATCAGTCATGAGGAATGGGCAGCAGCGTTCCTCTTATACCACCTAGCAATGTACCTACTGCGACTTTTGTACCCGATAAATGGCAATAGGCTCGCCACCTATTACATGGGACCTATCATAACTGGCGAAACGTGGGTGCTAGTTCACCTCTGCCTACCCCTTCGGGGATATAGGCGTGATTTATGTATGTATGTATGTATGTAAACGCATCATAACACTTTGAAAAATTATTTTTGATTGTTGATACAAAAATGTCAGATTTTTGTATCAACAATCAAAAATAATTTTTAACGCCATTGAAAGCGCGCTAAACATTCCTCAACGCCGTAGTGCCAAACGCCAAGATAAAGTTCATGTTACATGTTTGTATAATCTGTGGGCCGTGCCGGCAACGCACCAAATACGATTTTCTATACGAATGTGTTGTATCATTATAAATGTAATATTTACCTACACCTTAAACGAAACTCAAAACAATAGAATCCAAACCTTCAGAGGCAATGTTTAGTGGCGCGATGCGACGGCAGTTGGGATGCGAAGCGAATGGCCGCCACATACCCACCCACATAAGTTTATGTCCGCACTGCAGGCTGCCTTAAAATGGTATTTGCTTGCATATAATAAGGCATCCACGCTGTAAAAATAAGACGGAACGTAGGGTTCATATTTAAAGACACCTACATTTCTTTGACACGATGTAGGTGTCATATTTAAAGACACCTACATTTCTTCCTATTCCGTCACTGCGCAAAATCTCAACGAGTGAAAGAGTAGATTCTTCTTATGATTCAATTACTATATTCCGTGAGCCGAATGCTACTGAGACGGAGAGCTTGTTAACTTTCCCGCTCAAATGAGAAAAGATAACAAAGGCGAAAGGAATCAATACATGAAATAATTTCATCGTTTTCCCGGTGAACGATAGATCGATCATGTGACTTGTATACTTGGTAACACTATAGGTCTTTGACTGACAACGGTTTAGCACTCCACTGTATGTAATATAAATAATGTAACCACAGTCCACAATAAATACCTCAAACTCGTTGTACTTATAAATCAAACGACGTATACACCGTCAACAAATATCAAACAATTTTGATTAATTGTCAATTTTCTTAAGGAAGAATTCCAAATATTTAACTGTTACCTAAACACTGTTTGTGAAATGTACAGACATAGGTACATACATAAATCACGCCTTTTTATCCCCGAAGGGTTCGGCAGAGATGTATTAACCTCCACATTTCGCCAATTTTGTCTAGTCCCATGTAACAGATGGCGAGCCTATTGCCATCTATTGGGCAAGTAAATAGCAGTATATTGCTAGGTAGCATAAGAAGAACGCTGCTGCCCATAACTCTTTGCTATTTTGCCTACCCTTTCGAGGGTATATAGGCGTGATATATGTATTGTTACAAATATCCAGCTCAACCAATGAAACGGAATTTGTTTTGAATTTGAACTATTACCAAGATATTTAGGAAGTGCAGCTATTAGTTAACGTTTCATGCCTACCTTGCTGCCAAATTATTTGTGGTCGTACTGTCATACTGGTCTAGAATGTGGCTAGATTTATAGCTATAGCCGACCGCCTGCCTGACCCCAGTTCTGTTGTGTTCGCCACTTAGTGACCCTCGTCGCGATGGTATGCAGCCTACTAATGATAACGCAGAATCGTATCGCAATAGCTTTTTAATAGTATGTATTGCTTTAGACGCAGTAGCTGTTGCTAAAACGGGAAAATCACGTGCATGTATATGACAATAACAAATGACTGGCCTAATGCATTTGATATTGTCATATCTATGATGTTAGTTAACTTGCCTAAATTTCTCTAACAATTCAACTTCAAATTGTAAGCCAACGCCTACCCATGCAATGTCTTAATAAATGTTTGAGGTCCAAAACAGATAATATTCGGCAAGTTAACTAACCCTAATAGTATAGTATAAGGATCTGCCCGGATTGTAAAGGACAGGGGTTCGAACCTGTATCAGGACAAATACATTTTTGAAATTTGTCTAACTATATTTTCTTTTTTTATAATATTTTTTCTAGAATTTATTTATAATGTTCAAAAAAAATCATATCACGATTGCTAATAAATTTGTCCTTTGTTGTTGTCAGACATACATGGCTCCGTGGATATCGATCTTCGGCGACTTCACCAAAGACCCGGAGGCGATGTACAACAACTTCCGCGTGTACGGCACCTGCTTGCTCCTCGTCATGGGCATGGTAGTGTTCGTCGGTGTCAAGTTCGTCAACAAGTTCGCCACGGTCGCCCTCGCGTGCGTCATCCTCTCGATCACTGCCGTCTATGTCGGAATATTCGTCAACTTCAATGGAAACAGCAACCTTCAGTAAGTCTTTACATGTATAATTTTTTTTTTCATTTCTTGATAATGTTTGAGTAGCACGAAAAATTAATAATTATTGAATTTAGATTTTATTTTTTTATTTGTCGATAAAAGTTAAGTCGTGACATGATTAGGGCTCTCTTTGATGAAAATAATTAAATCAGTTTACACCCTTATAATTTTTGTAAATCTACAAAAATTATAAGGGTCTAAAACATTAGTTAATGAAATTCAACACATTTTTCCGTGTACCTACGCATAGCGCAATTCATTGATACCTACTTGCAAAATTTGTATGTTTTATAAAAACTGTGTTGAAATCAAAACAGTTATATATCACAGTAAATATGCACTTTTATATAAATACTATATTTTTTTTTCACTCGCTCATAGAGGCATTGTTTTTTAAATACATATTATAAGCCATACAAACAATAAATGTTATAATCATTTTGTCCGTCTCAGTTCCTTCGCCGTCTCACTCTTCATTACCGTTGTAACATTTTAGAATGTGCGTCCTTGGGAAGCGACTCTTGAAGGATATCCACATAACCAACTGCACTAAGGCCGTTAATGGAGAACTCCATAAGCTGTTCTGCCCAAACAACACCTGTGACCCGTACTACGCTGCGCATAACATCTCCATCGTACAAGGCATCAAGGTAAATGCGACATAAAACAAGGACTAAAATTAGTCATGGTTTAAAATTGATGCTAACTCTATCTTACACTCAAATAAAAGTGACAGCAACAGTTTTAAGCTATGACTAACTTTAGTCTATGTTTTATAGTAAGGGAGATAATAGCGTCGATTCTGACCATAATTATCTAAGACTAAGACTAATTTGAACACTGTTGTCAAATCTCTGTCATTCTCAATATAGAATGAAAAGGAGAGACTGATATTAAATTTAGTTTTAAGATTAGAGAATCAAGTCAGAATTGACCCTATTATGTTGCACAGTTAGCCTACTCCGCAAATCGACGGCGATTGTTTAAAAGTCTATCCGTCGCTCTCACTCATCTGGGATAATGTTCGGTTATGACCGAGATAGCTAGACTATAATGATGGCAATAGACTTGCATAATCATAACAACATGTTTACAATATTACATAACAGTTTCAGAACAAATACAGACGATGTTTTTTCAATCATGCATTTAAAAGCAATAACTTTAATTTAGATTGTAATTTCTTTTTTTACATATTTACATTAGTTGACCCTGGATATTTTAACAAACACCTCACCTCGACTTTGAGAACTACTTTTATTCCATCAAGGTCCCTTTTACTGCTGTTTTAAATAAAAAATGTCATGAAATTTTAGACTGACAAAAAGTTAAAAACGACTGCTTCTCTTAAAAACTACAAGCTTAAAAACTACTTCTTCTGTTAAAAACTACAGACTTAAAAACTACCTACTTCCTCTCAAGGGCTTGGCAAGTGGCGTGTTCTTCGACAACCTCCACGATTCGTTCCTGCAAGAGGGCCAATACATCGCCTACGGCAAGGAACCCGAGGACATTGAGCAGATGGAGAGACCAACCTATAACCAGGTCTACGCCGACCTCACCACCACCTTTACCATACTGATCGGAATATTCTTCCCCTCCGTAACAGGTATGACTTGCACAATTTAACTTATCACAACAACGGTCTTTTACAAAAAGCTTTGTTAATTGTACATACATAAATCACGCCTATATCCCCGAAGGGGTAGGCAGAAGTGAACTAGCACCCACTACCCCAATTATGTTATGTCCCATGTTATAGGTGGCGGGCACAAAAGTCGCAGTACACTTGCTAGGTGGTATAAGAGGAACGCTGCTGCCGATTCCTCATCACTGATTTATGTTTAGTCGCCTAGTACGACACCCACGGGAGAGATTTGGGGTGGTGGCAATTGTATTCTACTCTGCCGTACCACACGGCATTAATTATGTATGTGATAAAATCCCTCTGATGATAATATACCCTATTAGCACTTAAAACATTGTGATTGGTAATATACCTGTTGCTTTTAAATACCCTGAAGAACAATTATCAATTTCTATGTATCTAATTGATTCCTTCTCACACAATCTTAGTTGTATCGCCGATTATTCAAAATATGTTTTGTATACTATATAAAAATAATGTAATATTTAAAAATATTTTTATTTTAAAATAAAACACCAAAAGAATTAACAAGAACGAAGTGTAACAATCTCTTTATCAATAAAAAAATGATACAATTTTAGTTTGAAATTATTCAGTTCAAGTTCTCTTTTATTATCTCAGGGTAGGTAATGCAGGACAATAATAGTTACAAGTTTTGTCATTTAAAACGCAATATTACAGGTATTATGGCCGGCTCAAATCGCTCTGGAGACTTGGCGGATGCGCAGAAAAGTATTCCGATCGGGACTATCGGCGCCATTTTGACCACCTCCACCGTTTACCTGTCAAGTGTGCTGCTCTTCGCCGGCACTGTGGACAACCTCTTACTTAGAGACAAGTAAGATACTTTGAAATTTCGAAGCCACATGAGTAAATAAACGGAACAGAGAATACGCTTGTCAACTGGCCGCTAGGCGAGACTAGAAAAAACCGGTTTCGCTCGCACAGCCAGTTTACAAGCTTTTACTCTGTTCCGTCTTTAATATAAATAATTAAAATCAAAATGTTATGTGTAAAATGTATTCTAGTTTTTTTATATTTTTGATTTTCTAAAATGGACGCTGCATTTCAGAATACAACTTTCTTAGACACAACTAAGAAAGACTTTTTATTTATTTAAATGTTTCTCTTTTAGCTGGAGTATAATTATATACATTGTCCGAAATACTTTGAGAAAAATGCTAACTAATTTTTTAAACACAAAAACATGAATAATAATTTATCATAGCAAACAAAAACTCGTATTTGTGAAATTCGTAAGTAAATACCTACATTAATAACCAACTTATACCATCTAATACTTTGTCAGATTCGGTCAATCTATCGGCGGAAAACTGGTGGTAGCGAACATGGCATGGCCTAACCAATGGGTGATCCTGATTGGCTCCTTCTTGTCGACCCTGGGAGCCGGCCTGCAGTCTCTAACCGGAGCCCCTCGATTGCTGCAAGCCATAGCGAAGGATGAGATCATACCCTTCTTGGCCCCCTTCGCTGTCTCTTCCAGCAGGGGTGAACCTACTAGGTATGTTTCTTAATTATTATTATACTAATGTTGTAAATATGGAACTTTAAAACATTTGAATAATTGGTACTTAATCGTACGACCTATGACTTACGCCCGAAACCGACCGGCACGCATTAGAACACTAATGATATCGATGAAGCGAAAGAAGTACCTATGTAAGGAAAATTTTGAAGAAAATTCTGTACTATTTTCCTATGTTATTCTGAAAATAAGTAAAAATGGATGGATGATATGAACCAAAAGTTAATGGATGGCTTGATGACGTCTGACCGATATTAATGGAAGAGGAGACATACTGCGCCGACCCCAGATAAACTAAGGAAGAAGAAGAATGTTGGAGTAAAATAACCTGACCATAAAGTGGACGTTTCCGCCCGCTACGTGTCCGGAAAATCCCACTTCCTGGTCAGGGGGTGACATAAACTATATACTTACCTAGGGCGATAAAAAGAAAGCCTCATTGAGACATTCATAGTTTTATCGCCCTTGGTATAAGATCCATTAATCACGCAGAGCCCTACTGCTGACGATGGCGATCTGCCAGTGCGGCATCCTGCTCGGCAACGTGGACATCCTGGCGCCGCTGCTCTCCATGTTCTTCCTGATGTGCTACGGGTTCGTGAACCTTGCCTGCGCCCTGCAGACGCTGCTCAAGACGCCCAACTGGCGGCCGCGCTTCAAATACTACCACTGGTCAGTTTTCTTTTTGGAATAGTTTGACCGCACGGCCGTGTGGTGCGGCAGAGTAAATACAATTGTCACCACCCCAAATCTCTCCCGTGGGTGTCGTACAAGGCGACTTAGGATAAATCAGTGATGAGGAATGAGCAGCAGCGTTCCTCTTTTACCACCAATGCACCAGCAATGTACTGCGACTTTTGTGCCCGATAAATGGCAACAGGCTCGCCACCTATTACATGGGACCTAACATAATTGGCGAAACGTGGGTGCTAGTTCACCTCTGCCTACCCCTTCAGGGATATAGGCGTGATTTATGTATGTATGTATGTAATAATTTGACGAGATTGACAATGGTTGTCTAAACCTAAGATTAGTTTGACAACAGTGTTTCTCTTTCATTCTCCATACAGAATGAAGAGGAGGGACTGATATTAAATTTAGTTTTAAGTTTGTCAAATCATGTCGGAATTGACCCTAATATCCCCCTTATTATAAAACATGGACTAAAGTTAGTTATATTATAGTTTAAAACTAATGCTGTCCTTTTATTTGCTGAATGAAGGACAGAGTTAGCATCAATTTTACACCATGTCTAACTTTAGTCTAGGGGGTGCATGCTCTCAACAGTCTTGAAATTACACTTTTAACCGCCTCCATGGTCTAGTGGTTGGTCCCGGGTTCGATCCCCAGGGGGATACAAAGTAATTAATAATAATGTTAACAGCATTATTGTGTTCCGATAATGTGTGATAATAGCCAGCCCCTCTGTGGTTGAGGATTCCAGTTGAAGCTCGATTCCTATCTTCGGCTCTTATGGTCACTTACCATCAGCAGGGCTAGCACGGGGACGTGGACAAGTCTCTCTCCACCACTTGACAGTGTTTTCTCTCGGGAGTTAGAGCAAGAGGAAAATATTTTTTGTCCCCCGAAAGAGATGTGTCCACGTACCGTGCTACGGGGGCTGGTAAGATGAAGGGCTAGAGCTTCCCTGTCTGCTGTAAAAAAAAAATTTTATAATGAAATTAGACCGAAAAAATAAGACACCAATATTTATTTCTTTTTTTGTCCCAGGTCTCTGTCACTGGCTGGTTTGACCCTGTGCATCTCGATTATGTTCATGACTTCCTGGTTCTACGCTCTGATCGCAATGGGGATGGCTGGTCTCATCTACAAGTATATTGAATACCGAGGGTTAGTATCAGAAACACTACTTTATTTATTTACTCAACTCAACAATTTACTCAACTTTACCTAGTTATAGAGAATATTAAAAATACATTTTTGTCCACTCTGAAAGTTTCTATCCATAATCATATACTATTAATTGATAGTATCATATTCTTCTAACGTCATCGAACCATCCACTCGCTTTAAATTCGAATCATCCGCAGTCGAATAAGGGGATTGCTCAGAGTCGTAATAATTTTGTAACCGACAAAATCGACAATAGTTAGAAACATATCCATAGATATTATATTATTCAGCGTTAACGAAAACCTTTAACCCATCCTAGAGCGGAGAAAGAGTGGGGAGATGGCCTTCGAGGTCTCGGCCTGTCAGCGGCCCGTTACTCCCTGCTGCGTCTCGACGAGGAACCACCGCACACCAAGAATTGGCGCCCTCAAGTGCTTGTGCTTGCCAAGCTGAACGATGACCTGACGCCTACTTACAAGAAAATGCTCGCTTTCGCCAGTCAACTGAAAGCCGGTAAGATCTCGTCAACATTACAAAACGAATACGGTCATAGAAATACGTTAAACGAGTATAGAAAACGAATATACAGGGTGGAAAGTTGAGATGGGGCATTGAGCCGATTGTCATCGCTCAAAAAGTTGTGAAAGGTCTCATAACACTAGCACGGGATCTGGTCGCTGCCCATAATGCCCCATCTCAACTTTCCACCATGTGTATTCGTTTCTATACTAGCTTTACGTATATAGAAATGCGTAAAGCGAGTATAGAAACGAATTCCTTCTTCTTCTTTCTGTCCTGTTCCCAGTTTAGCTAGGGTCACCGCAGTATGTTTCCTCTTACATTAAAACTGGTCAGTCGTCATCAAACCACCAACTCCTTTAAAATCATATCATTCAACCCACCGAAAAGGAAGAATGTATTTATAGAAAAGAGATCAAAACGATTTAAGGAAGTGTTTTTTTAATAAAGTTAAAACAATAATCCAAATTTTCTCATCGACTTTCTGCTTTAAGTGAGAAAGTTAAGGTTGACAATCGATTGAATAAATCTTATAGTTTGGGTAGTCTGAAGTGCCGTTGACGGTTCCGATATTAGTTTGCTGATGTGTTGTTGTTTGTTGTGAAATGACCCCCACTTCAAGGCTCTTGACCCCCACACAAGCGTCCTACTTCTATTGCGTCGTTTGTTATCGCAGCTGTGTGTAACTTCGTAGTCGTCCTAATACATATTGTACCTACAGAAAACAGATATCGCAATAACGCATCCGGCATTATAAACCGATAATAACCCGCCTGTTACCCAAAGAGGGTTGGTGTCTGGCAGGCGGCCGGCTGTAAAACCTAAGCAAAAACCTTGAGCAGTATGTATTGGAATGCTGTCATTCCAATCACTCTCTCCGTTCATAGGTCTCTCGACAATGTCCGTTCCGTCTCTTTTCTATATATTCATTCATCACGAGCACCTTTCCGGTGTAATGGATGATATGAATCAAAAGGGAGTGGATGGCTTGATGACGTCTGACCGATGTGAATGGAAGATGAAACATACTGCGATAAACCCCAGATAGCCTAGGAACAGGGTAGGGAGAAGAAGAATAAAGCGCCTGTATGAGAGAACCTCCAACCAAATTGCATTGTCTCCAACCCACCGTCCAGGGAAGGGTCTGACGGTGTGCGTGTCCGTGCTCGGCGGGGACTTCACGCGGCGCGCGGGCGAGGCGAACACGGCGCGGCTCAACCTGCGCCGCTGCATGGACGACGAGAAGGTGAAGGGGTTCGTCGACGTGCTCGTCACGCCGGGCATCGCTGATGGACTCAGCCATTTGTGAGTACAGACCTACACTGTGTTCCAAACACGAAGTCCATTTGACGGAGACATAATCTATTTATTTTATTTATTTATAAAGATCACCAATAAGTTTACATTGACACAGTTAATGACAGTCTGTCGTACTTACTTAGGGTCAATAAACGGAACAGAGAATAAACTTTATACAACGCGAATTGCTTGCATGTGTGCGTGACCACTGGCCGCTAGAGACTGGAAAAAACCCGTTTACGCTCGCACACGTTCGTTAGGAGCGTAGAAAAAAAATCTTAATACTCAATGTAATAAATAAAAGTAAGTTTGTTTATTACGCTACATTATGAGCGAGTAAAATATGCTGTTATTTAATGAGACTTCCCTTTAATCATCTCAATATCGACAACCTTACCAAAATATAGGGCCAAATCAAACAAAAACATTAAAAATGCTTGCCCAACACAAAAAGACCCCTTTCTTTATTTAAGTTAACTACTCACATAATTGTTTCTTTAAATATGTAACTGGTGACTTTTATTACTTCCTCATTCAAGTACTTCTTTATAAATTTAACTTCTTCTTCCTTTTCCCACACTAGTGTCCAGACGACCGGGCTCGGTGGCTTGAAGCCAATAATGTGATCACTACTCGCAAAATTATTTCTATAAAAATGTATCTGCCCCCCTAGCCAAGTGGCCAATTTATCGTACTCATAGAAAACAAAATGTATGAAACTAACGTATTAAATAAAAAACAATACGTCAGTTTCATACATTTATTTTCCATGCGTTCAATTAGATAAGCCACATGGCTAGGCCCTCTGGTGACCTTAACTCCTCATCAAAGTAGATACCTACCTACTTCAATATACAGTGTGGAAAGAAAGCATGGGCCCAGGAGGGAAAGTACCTTAAATCTTTAAAATAGCTCAATTTACTGAAAAAAACCATTCCTTTATTTTTAAAAATAAACATAACTGCTTTAACAGAATTCTCAAAAAGCTTGCCCGAACCGGGAATCGAACCAAGCAAAAAATAAAAAAAATTAACATTCGCCATTTTATTTTACTAATCGATGCAGTCGATGTTAATGATAATTTTTCACTCAACATAGGATCTTAGAAAAAAAACATGAAATCTAACGTTTACTCTCGAATACTCTCAATCCCTACTCATATCTCAATCGTATTTTTTTTACGTGAGAGCCGTGTGGTGACGGCAGAGTATAATACAATTGTCACCACCCCAAATCTCTCCCGTGGGTGTCGTACAAGGCGACTAAGGATAAATCAGTGATGAGGAATGGGCAGCAGCGTTTCTCTTATCAATAGTACTGCGACTTTTGTGCCCGATAAATGGCAATAGGCTCGCCACCTATTACATGGGATCTAACGTAATTGGCGAAACGTGGGTGCTAGTTCACCTCTGCCTACCCCTTCAGGGATATAGGCGTGATTTATGTATGTATGTATGTATGTATTTTTTTAGAATTGAAAGACACAAACTAATATTGTATATAATTTCACCTACCAAGAGGCTAATAATTTGACTTATAAATTCTGTATCGAAAAAGTGCAGATGACGATGTTCTTGTGACCTTCGTACTAAATGTTTTTTAAACCTCCTACAATTACCTACTAAGTTTTTTACCATTCGCGCAAAAACTTTTCTCGACGTTATTTGTTTCAGTGGTATGGTGAATTCGGATACCTTTCACCATACCACTAAAGGGCGTAATTGTAATCGTTGTAGTTTAAAATGTTAACTATTAGATTGAATTGCACTTGTCTTGATACGCCATTATTTTAATAATTAATATCACAAAATACAAATTACGGAATGCGCGCAAAACAAAACAAAATCGATAGAAATTACCAAGATTTTCGTTAAAATTTCTAACTTGCCTTTAAATGCTACACCGTAAAAAAATTTAACGATCCATTTTCAAAATTTCATTTTTTAAATTTCAATTACCAACAGAAATCGCGAGCAACCATAATATAATATAATATAATGAAATAAAGGTTTGATTTGATTTGAGAAATGTTAGATTTAATAGTATTTTTTGTTCTAAGACCGTGTGCTTCTGAGTGAAAATTAACGTAACATCGACTGCATCGATTAGTAAAATAAAATGGCGAGTGTTAATTTTTTTGATTTTTGCTTGGTTCGATTCCCGGCTCGGGTAAGCTTTTTGAGAATTCTGTGAATGCAGTTATATTTCTTTTTTCAAAATAAAGGAATGTCTCCTTCCAGTAAATTGAGCTATTTTAAAGATCCACACTGTATATTCAACGGGTTACTTACCCCACACTAGCGTCCAGACGACCGGTCTCGGCGGCCTCAAGCCTAACACCGTGATCGTGGGCTGGCCGTACGGCTGGCGTCGCTCCGAGGAGCTGCAGGAGGACGGCTTCCCCAAGTGGCACTCGTTCCTGCACACCGTGCGAGCCGTCACTGCGGCCAGAATGGCCATGCTGGTGCCTAAGGGGATTAACTTCTTCCCTGACTCCACTGAGAAGGTGAGGAATCTGAGGTTTCTAACGATAGGTTATTTGGCATCATGTAAGGAAAACTATAGCAATTGACAATTATAGACTAGTTAACAAGTTTTGGAAAATGGGGTTAAAACTTTACCTTTGTGTCTAACTTACACAAAAAATATATAAACAGGCCTATTTGTATTCTGCTCTGCCGTCACCGCACGGTATCAATTTATTATGAAACTGTTGTGAAAAGGTTCGACAAAAAGCTGTATAAACATATATGACAGCTATAATACGAATCATCCTATCACTTTCAGAAGCTGTTTTAAACACCAGTGCACTTTAGTTCTATTGTTTAATTTGATACACAAAATGGCGTTTTTTAGCATGCAAAAAGTTCTGGAAGGGCTTTATTTTAGAAACTGTACGCCCAAATCGTGATCTTAATCTAACTCAAACATTTAACCCAGGTATCAGGCAACATAGATATCTGGTGGATCGTACACGACGGCGGCATGCTGATGCTGCTGCCTTTCCTGCTGAAGCAGCACCGCACCTGGAAGAATTGCAAGATGCGCATCTTCACCGTTGCGCAGATGGAGGACAACTCGATCCAAATGAAGAAAGACCTCAAAATGTTCCTGTACCAGCTACGACTCGAAGCCGAGGTTGAAGTCGTCGAAATGGTACTTCATTGTTATCTATGTTTTTATTCGAAGGCCTTTGATTATTAAGACCTTGCCTTAATGTCTTTATTTTTGAATTTTGATTCGATAGAAATCCAATCAATATAATATAATAATACTAATACTCACCTACACAAATAATAATGTCACTAAGACACCAGCAAGAAGTGTTTTGTAAGAAAGTAATCAACAAACAGCTCCTTCGTTGCTACTAGACAGTTACACTCTATGAGACAGATCTCACCGCTTACAAAGGTCTACTAATCATTAACTTTTGAATACACAAAGTGTCACACCAGCACTACGCCCCACTCCACAACTTCTAATCATTTTATTACATGACAGCTTGGACTTGATGATAGATTAGACTTTGCTTCTTTATCATTTGTAAACCGTCTCGTCGATAAAAAATAAACATTAAAATATTAATATATTATAATGTTATTTATTGTATAACTATTTTACAGACTGACAGCGACATCTCAGCCTACACTTATGAACGGACTCTGATGATGGAGCAACGGAACCAAATGCTACGTGAGCTTCGCCTTAACAAAAAGGAGTCTATGGGCATGGTAAAGTACTACAGTTTTTGCAACACTTTCCATAACTTTTGATAAATTTTTCAATTGTACCGAACAGCAGTTAAACACAAAAAAGCAGTTAAACAATGAACACGTTAGTGTTCTCTTAAATTAAGACGAGCACAGCACATAAACAAATTAATAAGTAAAGGTGTTATTACAAATGAACGTTACTATAAAAAACTTAAATAGAACTTGGCAACTTTCGAATAATCGATAATCAAAGTGCCATTTCATTATGGCACAATATTACTATATTCTAGAGAATGGCATTTTTCTAGTTATATCTGATGGCGAAAGTATAGCTGCAGAACCTATGATTGTACAGAGTTGAAACAATATTAAGTATTACAGAATTTGGGTGCTTGCAAAAACGAAATTTTACTCGTACTAATGGATTGGTAGTAATATTCTCAAAAGCCTCGCCTGTGCTATCATAGTGAATACTCCTGAGTAGGCTAACCAATGAGTTCAAATATTCAAACTTTATTTACTTGGCTTGTTAACGTTATACAAAGCCTTATTCAGGAGTTTAATTGCGGCTGGCCTAACTGGCTGGCGATAACTTTTCATTGCTGTGAATGGCGGTAAATAACCTAATTTGTAAGTAGCTTACCCACATAACCTAAAACTAACACAATGTTTATCTGTCACTGCGACCACAGATGCAAAATTTCGTGGACTATCGTGAAAATGCTGAGGAGAAGTTACCTCTGGTAAACTAGCTACCTTATCCTCCATCGAGTCCACCTCTTATTATTAGCTATTTTTATCATTTCTCCCTGATTTGGCATCATTTGTTGCTAAATGGACCGAGATCAGTGTGTGAATGACTGTTTTTGCTTGACCTTCTGATGTTTAATATATATGTAGATAGAATCAAGGCTGTAATAAAAGATGGCCTGGAAAGGCCGGGCTTTAATTTAAATAAATGCTTTATATTTAAAATTCTTTATCTGAATAGATTCTTATTTTTAATACAATATCACTTACTTTATTACAGCCCTGACTAGATGTCGTCCAAATGTTATTATTTCCCCGTTTAAATTTTAACTTTCACGTCGCCATCATTGTTATACTCTTTATGTTACTGGGGTGAAAAACTTTACTAGAACTGGCACTGTCATCTTCAATCATAACCATCTTATCGCTTTCAATGTCAACAATCATCGAAGTCGAGATGCCTTTTTTCATGTTTGCTTCTAAAAACTATTTTGTAAACATCAAATTGTGTTTCATGTATAAACGTAGGTTTTGTGTGTAAATCTTAATTATGAAAAAAGACATTTTTGTTTCTCCTTATTATGCACATTTTACTATCCTAAGTAGGCTTTAGATTAACTAATTATAAAAAAATATTTTCATATTACAGTTAAAATGTAAAAATTACTAGAATATTTAATTACTAAGCAATTATATTAAACACATTTCCCGTAATTCTATACCTCTGTGCAATCTCTTCTAAGCTAAAGCCGTGTTTTAAAATTGCTTTTATGCTAATAATTAGTAATTAATAACTCCTAAGTATGCTTAAACAAATTAAACGTATAATGTATAATGCATAACATCACACTGCTCTATTATTAACTTAAATTTTAGAATAGATATAGTCATAATAATATGACAATTATTAATGTCTTCTTAATTATTGAAGATATTTTTTTCGATTTTCTATGAGACTCTTTGATATAGTAAATTCATTATTTCCTTGCAAAATAACATGATAACTTTAAACGGTTTCACAATATCTAGTAAAACAAGCAATTTGCTTTATACATGGTGCTGAATATCACTTTTCATGCCGTTGAAACACACATTTGTCACGCCACATAATTTAGGATTTATAAGAGGCATTCGCTCAAGGACAACATGGATTATCTGAAGTTCCTCAAGGGTCGTTTCTTTGGTGCCTTAGGTCCAGGCTATAGTTGACCATCACCACGCGGACGTGAAGACGGCAAGCAAGGTTCGGTTCGCGGAGCCTGGTGCAGCTGAAGCAGATGATGCGCCTTCTCCACCCCTTAGCGACAACGAAGAGAAGGATAAAGACGACAAGGTGAAAACTGCTCTGAATTATAAACTCTATGTTAATACCCCACTTGATAGGGCAACTAGCTCTTGTAATCTTTAGCAACTCTGAAAAAACAAAATCAAATATCACAAACTAATTCTTACAAAGTGACGATAACTCCTAGCAATCCATGCGGGTGCAGGGTCCATGGTGTGTCAGAGACCGAAGTCAGTGGCGCCTGGGACTTGTGACCCAAGTGTAGGTTTACGGGGCGCCCCTTCATAACAAGTCAACACTCACCTTCGCCACCCCGAGTTCTCTCTTGCGATTAATATGTATTAACATATCATTCCCGTAATCTTAAGTTAATCGTGATTGAGAGAACTTAGAGTTGTTGTTGGCTTAATTTCATTTAATAATTCCTCAGATGTTTTATAACACTATCGATCTAATTATATACCGAGTCTCAAAAGGAAATAGAATATTTGGATTTTATTGGTATGAAGGATTTCTTGGACTTTCATAGGCACATTAGGAATCAGTGATTCTTCTTCGAATTTTAGCAATATTTTATAGAGTTTGGATTATTTTACGTGACGTCTATCGTTGCTAGTTGTCTTTGTGCAAGTGTATATATTAATATGTATTTTTCAGGACATTTACTATACACACCTCAAAAATATTGGTTGGTCTTAGAGCAAAAATGGTTTACCAATTGCTATATTTTGCTAGTGTCTTGGGTGGCCGAGCGGTCAGGCACCTGCCCGGATAGCAGCGGACGCGGGTTCGATTCCCGCCTCAAGATCATAATTTTTCGAAATTCTTTTTCTAACCACCAAAATCTTTATATTTTCTTTATCAGTAAAAATTTATATCGGCAATAACAAAAGGACGAACTTTAGTTATTAGTTAATCAATTTGTTATAAATATTATAATTTCATTTTTTCGTACCTAGAACCCATAATTTTAATGTGTGTATAATAATTATAAGATAAATAATATTATATGTATAAGTCCGATTTTGTGTTCATTACAACTGACAAATTACATGAATTGTGTAGTTAGATAAAATGGGAGCTATGCTTATGTTTTCTAATGAGATTAAAACATCCATGTCTCTGCCCAAAATTATCGACAGTTCTCTGGAAATTGAATCTTAATTCTTATTACAATGCCCGTAAAGCTGTTGTTCATTATATGGTTAAATAACAGCCTATTTATTACCCGTTCTGATTCAGTTTCAAGAAGAAATGTTATGTTCTGATTAACTAATCCATATTTATATATAATGAAGCTTATAAATATATATGTTATTCATTCTATAAACAAGATCAATCTTTTACAAATCCATCCAATAAATATTATGAAAAACTACAGTCAAAAGCACAATAAGCACATGAGCAAAGACTCTTACAAAACTGTCAAATTGACCAACCGATATTCAAACTTAACAAATTTAAAGTAGCATTCAAAATCTGACAAGCTTTTAATGGTAAAAATTTACCTGATTTAAAACTATCAAGGTCATGGGTAGCAATATTTTATAATTAAGGTAGTTTCTGTTGCTATATTACGGATATTGTATATTATATATATACTTATTAAGAAAATAACAATTGGTAATTTCTATACTTATGCTTGACTCAATCATAATATTTGTACCAAAATAACATAGGTATATGATATTTTTATGTCCATTGTAGAAGATCGATCTGAACAGTTTTATATCATAAAAGCACCTGCAATACATCACTACACAGATTTGTTTTACGATTATTTTAATTTGACATGGCTTTCCTATTATAACGCTACAACGAGTCCTAGCGAATCTACACGGTGGTCATATGTTTGCGATGAGCTCATTCACATTGGTTTGTTCACTTTAGTTCGTTCGTTATCCACTAGCTAAGAGATTGGATGTTTGAATGTCCGTAGTTGAGTTAATGTTCAATTAATACAATATATGACATCCCGTGTTTTATTCGCGTTGAATCCGTCATGTGCAACTATCGGGTGCGCGGTGGTGTTGGAAATTGAACGGGACCTAATTGGGGTGAAGTAGGACGATTTCCGAAGTAGCCTGTTGCACATAATCGATTCAATGTGGGACTCGCCCGATGCATCGCAGTGCGACGGCGCCACCTCGCCGCCCCCCGACGCGGAGAAGAAGGAGAACAACCCCAACGGAGACGCCATCAAGCCTAAGCCCACCGTGGCCGATATTACGCCGTGAGTACCTACTTTTCCTATATCCCAATAGGGGGTCGGACAAATTTTCGGAAAGTATTTTAAATTAATCTTCATGGGTAAACTTATTCTACAAAAAAAAAATTATAACCTTTTAGGTAGTGAAAATAATGTTATCTTGATTGTTTAAAAATGCCGCTTTAACGCTATGTTATGAATCTGACAGCGCGTGACGTCATAGTTTGAGTACGCATTCATTTAGAAAACTATTATTGTAGTATACCCGTTTCATTCATGATTAACTACAAATCACGTCACGCACTGTTTTTTTGGTATTTAGTGTTTCAATACAGATTTATAATATTGTAAATATAACAAAATTTTATTTACATTTTTATCTACATTTAAAATATTGAATTATAATTTGATAAACAATCGTAAAACAGTATATTTTTTTTATCTATCGTCTAATCTAGTACATTTAACATTTTGAACTGATTACTGTCCGATCCCCTATTGCCAATTTAGTCGATACGAAAATTCAGTGATTCGATTTTGTACTTAACGACAAACATGTGAAGGTTCATTCTATAAAGGATGGGAAGGCAATGGGTTTTGAAACGGTTTACCAACAACCTAATAACCTATGAACGATTCGCCAATAGGATGTTCTATTAACTTTTATCACTCAGTCGTTTGGCCCACGTCGTTTGGCCATCAGAATGCATGTCCAGATTGGAGTGGTACAATAGTATCATTTCTTGTAATGAAACAAATAAAATATTATCTGGTTTTCAATAAAACATCTCTAAAATTGATCAATAAATATTTAAAGCCTTATAATTCATCACGCACGACGAAATTAGAATGTCGTGTCGTGACTGCGCACTAGTAATTTTACTTACAGGAAAATCTTAAAGTCAATAAAAAAATAGACTTAAAGTCAATTAAAGAGTTCACCAAGAAACGTCTTGGTTGGCCGAGTGCTATAGCAGATGCCTTCCCAGATTTCAGAGGACGCGGGTTTGATTCGCGCGCGCATTAAGACTATAATTTTTCTTACCACAATTTTCTTTGTTCTCATCAAGAAACTTCATCTCCGAGTGTATAATTGTACTTGGACACAGGGACGAGGGCACCGTGCGTCGTATGCACACCGCCGTGAAACTGAACGAGGTCATCGTGACGCGGTCGCACGACGCGCAGCTCGTCATACTCAACTTGCCCGGCCCGCCGCGCGACACCAAGTTCGAGAGGGAATCCAACTGTAAGTATACGCGTCAATTCTAAGTTTTTGGGATAATCTGGGATAGTTGGAGCGTATGATGACATAAGGAGACACGTACAATGGCCAAATAAGTGGACAAGTCTCTCGCCACCGCGTGGCAGTGTTTTGACTCTTTTTTTTACATGAAAATATATTATTTTAAAATTTTTATTATTTAAATGGCGGTCGCTACAGTTGCTGCAATTGCGTAGAAGAGAATATAGTAGAATGTCTGTTACGTAGTTTTTTTCAATAATTATCCGTCCAAATCACAAAAACAGCTTTGACGATCGCTCTGCTACGATTTCGCTCGCTAGCTTCTACGACAATGTTGTCTTCTACGAAAAAGTCACAACACATTGTCACTACGGGATTTCTCTGTTACGAAAAGATATTCCGCTACATAAAATGTAGCGTAGGTAGTATTTACTGACAAGTCGTAGTCAAAAGAATGTGTGTATAGAATGAACAATTTTTTAGAATATCGTGAATGGCACATGAAAGCTCCTACACCAATAAAAACAAAGAAGATCTAAATTTTAAATCGGGTTTTTTTAGGAAATTTTATGCAATTAGGTAATGTTAACGTTGTAAATATGTATAAATTCTTTGAAATAGAAAAATAATTAACTTTAGTAGGTAGTTAATGAAAATAAATAAATATTTCTTGCTTATGATAAAATATTTGTTTGGTTGACGAACCAACGGACCAATTAACCGTCAAAGACGATCCATTGCTTGCATAGTTCACGGAATCAGCCCAAGGGCATTTAGTGACAGCTGTCTTTGTTGGCAGACATGGAGTTCCTGGAGGTGCTGACAGAGGGCTTGGAGAAGGTGCTGATGGTGCGTGGCGGCGGGCGCGAGGTCATCACCATCTACTCGTGAACGCGCACCGCTCGCGCCAACTTCCTTGTGATTCTATTACTAACTATTAGTGCTCTTTCGAACTACACCAGTTCGCGTCTCGTTAATCGTTTTACTATTGTTAATCGCATAACCGCTCTCGAAAGACTGCCGAGACGAACGATGCGTTCCGATTCGTTCAGAAAAGTGACGTAGTTCTTACACATTGTATTGAAGTTCGTTTGACTGACGACGGGCATCTGTGTTCTATGTCAAAAATGTCGTATCTCAGCATAGAACATGGATTCTGGTCGGAAATATTAGCTTAGTTCTAATGTTTTGTTGGATTTGCTGTTTAGAGAGATGTTGTTTTGGAATTTATTCACTGTTGTATAGGTATAGTGGATGGATGAAGTGGTCGTGTGAATCTACGATGAGCCTTAACTGTGGGATGTTAGTCTTAGTTCTTCTGTTTAGGTAAGAGTAGCTTAATACTTTAAAAGGTCAAGAGGCCTCTTGGTAGATGCCATATCGTTTATTTTCGGTTGTAGCGCCTCAAGTGTAGAGGGTTTTTTATAATTGTTTTTTTTTTTATTTATTTTCTATCAATGTTTAAAAAACTTAGATACTTTGTAAGCATTTACATTTACTAAAAATTAAAAACATGAAATTTTTTATCTATATAAATGTATTTTGTAAATACTATTCTGTTCTAAGATTTATACATCTGCTCAACTTAAAACTTGCTGTGGGACTGAAGAGTGAATATATAATTATATGACTGTTCATATTTCTGAACGACTTAATTGACAATGAGTGATTTAAGCGTAAAAACAATATTTAAAACTAGTCTTACTGGACTCTTGTTGCTTTCACGCTGCAACAGTTAGGTTGCACTAAACTCCTTTATTATCCCTTAAGAACATGTTACACAGTAAGGTTTGCTTGCACGTCGTGCTTTTTGCATAATTGTTGTACCTAATCCTCAAGGTTTTATGGTGAGTAGATAAACATTACAAATTGTCCTTGGATGTAGTGAATATTTTCAAATGATATAACCTTCCTTGATATTTGGAACTCTTGAATACACAGATTGCAATAATAAATAGAATTAGACTTTTAATATCTCTAACTCGAGTGTAATCATTTGAAATTATTCGCGCGAAAATATTACATTCCATTCATTACGTACAACGCCTAGGAAGCATCAAGTATTTAACATAAGAGAGGTGTGAATTCACTACGTTTCCCCGTCGCAATAACTTTTTGCTTGTTATTCTTTGTAACTCGGCACGCACACTCGCGTAAGTAGATTATTAATACTGTGATCGTTAGGCATTTCTCGTCGGAACTTATCTTGAATTTCACTTTGTGAAATACATACGATTGTTAATTACCTGTATGGACCTCTATTACCTACCAGCTCTATTTTCTTCTGAAAATATCCAATAGACACAACCAATTACCTAATCAGTATTATTAATTAATGCGTTGACTTTGATAGTGAATAATTTTAGTATGACCCAATCGACGATTAGAGTAAGGGTCCATATTAGGCGACATCTTATTGACAATCGTGTAATAGTTAACGGGAGTGACACCAAAGGAAATGTAGATAGTTGTAAGTATCAATACAAAATTCGATAAAAGTATTTAGTATAATATTTAAATGGTAGAAGGTCAGAAGTTTGAAGTGAACTTGTCAATTTTCATTTCCACATCGGCACCTGGGAAAACAATGAAAACTCAGCGCTGGTCTACGGTAAATTGCGGTCTTTGAACTAAGCGCAGGAGATCGTGTACGACCACGCTGTTTTTCATTACTTTTACAGGGCTTAAGTCTTAAGTAACGTCTAAAGAATGTTAGGTAAACTGCCAAATAGGAATCGGTGTTGTAAATTATCTTAGTCCATAAGCGAAATACATAATTACATCGTTTAAACTTCAACTCTAATTAGATCAAAATGCAACATTAATAAGTCGCTATAGGAGAAGTCTAGTGCATGATATCACTTTTACGATTACTAGGTAGACATAGGCCATAGATGAAACATTTTAACTCCATTAAGATCTCACGAATTTTGTGCTAAATAATTAATTAATTACGGCGGAATATATTACCTGGTGTTAGTCTTTCTATTGGCCATTAACAAAGATGAACTACCTTGAAATATCTAATTCGAATCGCGTGATCCGATGTTGTATTCGTGACTGCGTAACGTGATCGTGCGTGGTCAGTCGGGAATAACCTAGTGAAGAAGCCCTGTAATTAAATAAGTAAATAGTTATTAGATATTTTCTAAGATTCCTATTTCCATTTAGTCTTCATCTCCAGAACAAATGGTGTCTAAATTACAGTCTATATTACGTTGATAAAGAATTGCGAGAAATTTTATTGTAAAATTAAGAGAAGTCACTTAATAAAATTAAGTATAAATCATTCTAAATTATATTACCTAATTGATAACTGCGGCTGTTTACGTTTATGGGTGTGTTCTCGTCACTTAGTGATACATGGAATTTGAATTTGAAATAGCGAACACATATCTTCCTTTCCACATAGAAAATATAGGTATCTACTAACTGTTTATGCCTACTAATAGGTAATAGACGATAATATTTATTTAAAATATATTATTGAATTATACTTATACCTAATTTATAAAATAATATTTACAAATATTCTAAACTGAATAGATTGAATCTATAAAAATATATATATATATTCCTTCCTGATAACAGGAATCTTTACGAAAATTAAACTGTACCTACCTAAATTTTATATTTTGACTTTTCTTACAAACACTTTAAAACTGTAAAGAATTAATTGATGTACCTACCTAACTCCTTGGCTAAAAACGAATACCTACAATCTGCCTAAGTAGGTACTGACTGTTTAAAAAATAACAGCCGCACCCCAACGTTCCGTAATTTCAAAAAATATTGTCTTATAATCGGGAATCGAGGCACTGACAAACATTTATCTATCTTTTGGTCTCAATACAATAATTACCTAGATATTCATACTCAATTTGAACATTTACCTACAATTATATGTATTTGTTCTAAATCTGTATCTTATGTACTACATACCTACCTATTAGTATCATTCTATCGTTCGTCTATTTCCCAACTTATATTTCAAAAATGTGCCAAAGCTCATATTTTTATTTATCTACCTAATATCGCGGTCGTAATACTATAACATTAATAACTAGTACCTACCTACACATATAAACTAATGTTTTAATGAGCTACTTGGTAAAATATGTAACTAGGTATAATAATTATCTATAGCTATTGAAGTTACTTGTGTGTTAGATTTCACGATAAGTAACATAGTTGTAAATCAAACAAATGCACATACATAGTTACCTGTTTCAAATAGATTTAAAATCGTGTTCGTAAATTCAGTCTTAACTACATTTAGCCTAATTCGGATTCCGTAAAACTATGTTTATAGGTAATGTAATACAGTCGTCATCAAAGCTTTAGCCGGGTGGGAAATTCTGAACAGTGTAGATACAACAGGTATATGTTATCGGTCGACCACTTTTCTACCGTAGGTATATTATTGTAATATGGTAGAAAAGTGGACCACCAAGAACATGCATAAGTATTCTGATATCCAAATTACCTCTCTAAAGAAAATATGCATTTCGCGTAAGTATTGTTGTTACAACGTAAACTCTGATGGCGACTACATCGACCTAATCTTTCGAATGTCAAGTTTGTTATATTACGATATAGATTTTAGGCTGTGAGTCAGCATAACACATTCTTTACGATTTAATATTCAGGCTAGAGTTGCTGTGATACACCATTATGGCTAAATGATTATGTAGTCGGTTCTGGCTATGAGTGATCATCATTTATTAACGTCGATTAGCGTTCAAAGCCATATTCTATCTGTGATTTCAATGACGTTTAGACGCACCTTTGTCCGCGGCGAATTTAATGCCTACCCTCATGCCAGTGGTAAAGTTCATAACTTTCTCCTCATAAATCTATCTGTGTCGGGTACCTAACCAAAAATTATTTTCCAAAGTACCCAATCTGCAAGATCGAATAGTCTCAATTAATTGTCTTTAGTATTTTAGGTATACCAACAGCGGCTGATGCACTGCAGTGCGTGATGTACGCTTGTTGCTCTACTTCATAACCATTTTGATCTGGTATGAATTTTATTAGAAAAATATTTCTAAAAATAAAAAGTTGTTTTAAGAAATTATTAAAATATTCAAATAATAATTAAAACTAGTGAATTAGTCAGTGAGTAAATTTAAGTGAAAGATGTTATGACTATAATAAAATAAAATAATGATAAAATAATAAATATCTTTTATTTACAAATATTCTTATTCCAACATACCTAATTTACAAATCTATACAGAGTAAATATTTCGAGTGTGCATGGCCAAATCTATATACCTACTATATATATACCTACTCAAATTTAAATACTTTCGCTGTACCACTTCGTCCCTTTTTAGCGACGCAATCAATTGGCGTAACAATAGTCGGGTTTTTCTTTTAAAATCAACAGGTTCGATTCCTGACTTCGAATTTAATACAATAACGCAGTTTTGGTTTTAATTAAAAAAAGGTGCCAGACTCTTTTGACTGCTCTTCGCTATTTCTGTTTCATATTTGGCTATGCACACCCCATTAGAAAATGATTATGTATTATATATCACACTTGGCATAGCACTTTGTATCACACTAGGTTTGAATCTCAGAGTTTTATTATCATAAGAGACACAATGCTTTAAAGGCACCATTTGATTTTATTATAAGGCTAGGAAGGTCTCTGCAGATCTTTCATATTCAAATTGAAAGTATTTTGAAAAAAAGGGCCAGTGCAAGAGTGCCCGGAACTGAAGGGCATATGCATGAAAACATTAATGAAATTAGATAAAGCATAAGAAGTATGTAAGGATCGTAGCAAGTGGAAAGAAGTCCTCTCGCAGCCTAGCCCTGTGGGAGAATGGCATGACATAATAATATGTAGGGTTATTTTTAAAACACAAAAAACCTCGCAAGAGGAGATAGCTAACATCATAAGCAACAATATTTGTTGTATGACTTTTGATGATTCGTAAGATTTTACTTTCATACAAAAATAAATACTAATTTAATTTACCGATCTTGCATCGGCATTAAGCAGCGCGCAGGCCTAGAGTAGCGTCATCCTTTCGTTTAGAAATGAAAACATAGATGTATAAATGTCACTACAGTATAATAAAAACTTAAAAAATAATTTTGAGCAATGTATTGCGTTATATTAAAACTCATAAAACAAACGCTGTATGGTGACGGCAGAGTAGAATACAATTGTCACCATCCCAAATCTCTCCAGTGGGTGTCGTACAAGGCGACTAAGGATAAAACAGTTATGAGGAATGGGCAGCAGCGTTCTTCTTATACTCGTACAACCTAGCAATGTACTGCGACTTTTGTGCCCGATAAATGGCAATAGGCTCGCCACCTATTACATGGGACTTAATTGGCGAAACGTGGGTGCTGGTTCACCTCTGCCTACCCCTTCGGGGATATAGGCGTGATTTATGTATGTATGTATAAAACAAACGTTGCTTATGATGTTAGCTATCTAGTCATGAGATGTTTTTGGTGTTTTAAAAATAACTCTGTATATTATATTTCATAGAAATACCTTCCTGTTAAATCACAAATATTTGTCTTCAATGCAATATTGAATATAAATGTTAATCTAAATCAAAACAATGATACAAGGAAACATGAGAGTATATGCACCATCTACTCTCATATTTCATTCCAAGGTTAAATAATAGTCTATTGTATCAAACACATTCTTCAGCGTTTTTTATACTATCAGTAAGATACTTGATCATACCTTTTGTGTTATAAGATGTATAAAATTGACTTAAAATTGAATACTTAACACTAACAACTTTTAATCCTAATATTTTCAAGTGTCTCTTTCTCATAATTTGTGGTCCTGTCAAATTTTCACTGTCAGAACAATAATGGTCAGGCAAATGGATTAGTATGGCTATGTTAACATTTTTAAGGGACTTAGCCTTCCAATTAAATGTGGACCCTCCTGCACCTACTGGGTGCATCATTACGTCAATCATGTACATTTTATCTGACAAATTGGGTACCATTACTTCTGTGGACAGTTTATCAGAGCCACCGGCAACTTCCTTGAGTATTTTGAGTATTTTGTCAACAATATTCTTGATTCTAATATCCTGAGAGAATGCCGGACACCATTGATTTTTAGGTATCAATGGCCCTGTATAATTGGGACATTCCAAAGACATTGCAGTGTCAATCAAATTTAGATTTCTCAATACTTCAGGATTATTAACATGAGTTAAATTTCCTAAGCCAAAAACTTTACTAACCAATTTTAAGGGATAATTACCCAAATAAATATGTGATAATATTATGGAACAAATATCTTCAATATTTATTTTGTGTGTATGTTGTGTTGTGTTTAGAACTTTATCAACAGAGTGCCAGAAATTAGTATTTTTTGGATTAAAATTTAAAAACCCAAAGGGATATATATATGACTTCAAAAAACTAGGAGGTATATTAGGGAAATTCTGTACAAAATATTCACCGCAGGCATTTAAGACAATCTTATTACATATCTGAAATTGCATGCAATAATTTAAAATTCCAACAACAAAAACATGTGATTGTATCTTATCACCTTTAAGTTTCATATATTTTTCAACAGCCTTTTCTATTTGATCATCATTATATTTGAGCCTAGTAATCTTTGAGATAATATCCAACAGGGAATCTTCATCCAAGGTGTGTATGTTAGTTTTCAGCCACCTACCAACTGTAGCAAATGATTGCAGCACCAAATATTTCTCTTGTACAAAACTTGAGAGGATATCCTGCATTACACTCAATTTTATTTTATACCACAAATCTGATAACTTTTGCTCCAGCAATGATGAAACAATCCTTTTACTTAATTTTAAGCCTGGTAGCATATCAAACACCATTGCAATGTTCGTTTCATTTATGTCACTTTCTTTTCCCACTAAGCCAACCCATAATTTATCTATGATATCAGAATACCTTGCATTGCATTTGTTTTGTATAAGAAATTTTGAGAAAGCACAAATTTGCTCAACAGACATTTTATTATCAATTGATCTAAACAACAGTTCATCACAAAATTTATATTTGTAAGGCTCTATAAAGGTTGATGCTGATTGCAATATATTTAATATTGTCTGAGTATCTTCAGTCTTCACTATAATTTTTAATAATTTATTTATAATGGCATCTTTAACTGAGTGGGTATGTTCACTTTTTCCATCAATGGGCTTAACTGGATTATTTTCTATGTCATAAATTCTTTCCATAGCACCTAAGGCTATATTGGGAGTAATTTTCGTGCATTTTGAAAGCAAACTGAAAACGTCTCGTAAATCTTCACATTGTTTAAATTCAATTTGAATAAAGCTATAATCAACTGCATCAGTAGTAACAGGTTCTGTCGAGGTCACTTCAATTATATTAGTTATATCTTTTAACTTTCGTATAACAACAGGAAGCTCTTCAACATTAAATCCGTTTTCTACAAAAATGGTGCTGTTACTGAATTCTGGACTATAGGTTTTGTCGTCACAAAATTTTCGAAAATGTAATGACAAAACATACTGCTTACGTCGTTTGTAATTATGCTCTGTAAAGTATTCTTTAACTCTTGATATCCTCCTAAGTAAAGCCATAGTAACATATTAATTTTACTTTTGCTATGTAAATTAATACTTAAAAAATTGTTTATATTTTGTTAGATAGCATCTGTTTGACATGCACACAACACACAATCACTGACTTGACTTGTCACTTGATTTTACTGACACTGACAGTATTAGCTGACTGACATGACATGACACTACTGACACAGCTTTTTGTTTTAAAATTCTCCCTATATTTTAGGGAAGGCAAAGGGTCTAGCCCATACAGCCAAGTCTTTAGTGTATATTTTATCTGTAGTAGTATGAAATAATGAGTGGGTGAAATGTATGAATGAAATGAATTTTACGTTAAAATATGGGTGTCACACATTTTAACGCATCTTGGGAGTGCTTGGCGCGAGTCAAATGGTACAGAGTTCATGACGGCAACTAATGAGGTGTAAAACCACTTTCAAATTCTCAACGTCAAACACGTCACAACACGTCACAACACTTTTATTTCAATGGTTCCTCATAAAAATAACACCACTTTCACTGCACAAAGTCCACGCTGAAACAATTTTTGAATGATTGAAACAAAAGTCTGACTGACGCCATTGAAGCCCGCCAAGCACATCACTGACTGCAAGCATAAATTATCGCTAGTGCCATAGAGGACAATAATACGCTAGTGCACAAAATTGACTAGTGAGCAATAGCAAATAACGGACACTAGGGTCGATTCTGACCATGGTTCTCTAAACCTAAGACTAATTTGACAACAGTGTTTTTCTGTCATTCTCAATATAGAATGAAAAGGAGAGACTGATATTAAATTTAGTTTTAAGTTTAGAGAATCATGTCAGAATTGACCCTATTACCTGTCAGAATTTGTATGGAAACGTCAATTTTGATAATACTTAAATATATCGGCCGCGTAGTGACGGCAGAGTAGAATACAATTGTCACCACCCCAAATCTCTCCCGTGGGTGTCGTACAAGGCGACTAAGGATAAATCAGTGATGAGGAATGGGCAGCAGCGTTCCTCTTATACCTACTACCTAGCAAAGTACTGCGACTTTTGTGCCCGATATATGGCAATAGGCTCGCCACCTATTACATGGGACCTAGCATAATTGGCGAAGCGTGGGTGCTAGTTCACCTCTGCCTACCCCTTCGGGGATATAGGCGTGAATTATGTAGGTATGTATGTTAAATGTTATGGAGGACTCAAACTTTAAATAGCTTTTCTGTATTCGGGGGAAAGAGTATTACCTAGGTAGTATAGTAGTTTCACCCGCTTTTAATGGTGTCAGTCAGGTTTTTGTTTCCACCATTCAAAAATTCAAGAAAAGATAACTAAAAATGTGGCTGTTTGGTTTGATCCCTTTTACTTTCCCTAAAAAACACACACAAATTGAAAGTTGAAAACTCTGACAACTGACAGTGACATTTGCTCTTCTTCTTTCTTCTTCTTTTTTTAATTCTCCCTATATTTTAGGGAAGGCAAAGGGTCTAGCCCATACAGCCAAGTCTTTAGTGTATATTTTATCTGTAATCTTATGAAATAATGAGTGGGTGAAAAGTATGAATGAAATGAATTTTACGTTAAAATATGGGTGCCACATATTTTAACGCATCTAGGGAGTGCTTGGCGCGAATTGAATGGTAACAGAGTTAATGATGGTGCTTGATGAAATGGATAAAACCACTTTTTATAGTGATCTTCACCACAACATCAAACACATCATGAGACTTATTTTCGATGATTCTGCATAATTGCACATCAACACGGATGCTTGTGCATCAAAATAACACCACTTTCACTGCACAAAACCCACTCTGTAACAATTTTTGAATTAGTGAAAATAAATCTGACTGACACCACGAAACGCGCCAAACCTGACATTTGCTCTGAGCTACTGACAGGTGACAGAGTCAGTCAGACAGACAGACATCATATGACTTGTTTTGGAGTTTAAATGATCGCTAAAGGTACTTACAACTTACAATTAAACACACGCTGAACTGCGATCTGTACAGAATTTACTATAGCTACTTAAAAGGGTTACAATTAACAGACAGACAAAATAACCTTATTTCGCTCTACTTCCATTACATATGTGTTTTCACACATTTTTATGAAATTAAAGTGTGTCGACCACAAGTTCTTCATTATAGGTTGGGTTTTGATTCCAGTTACAAGGCGAATGAAAATTATTATGAATAAGTCAACTCTACAAAACTAGTAATGCCTGAAGGTCAACATGTGAGTAATAATGAAACATGTACTAAAGTTACACACACGAAGGTACTTTATTTGCTGACATCCTAGGCTGGTAAATAGTTCAAAACAAAATAATTTAATAGAAAATTAATGTGACCGATTTAACAATTAACTTACACTATACTTTTTTAGATACATGCAATTTATAGTTGAGAATTAAAAAAATTATCATACATACATACATACATAAATCACGCTTATATCCCCGAAAGGGTAGGCAGAGGTGAACTAGCACCCGCGTTTCGCCAATTATGCTGGGTCCCATGTAATAGGTGGCGAGCCTATTGCCATTTATCAGGCACAAAAGTCGCAGTACATTGCTAGGTGGTATGAGAGGAACGCTGCTGCCCATTCCTCTTCACTGATTTATACTTAGTCGCCTTGTACGACACCCGCGGGAGAGATTTGGGGTGGTGACAGTTGTATCCTACTCTGCCGTCACCACACGGCACAAAAAATTATCAACAATCAATTATAATTAGTTGTACCTCCTGTAGTCTTGAAGTTGTAAGCTGAATTTGTTGGTTGTGTTTGTTATTTATGTATATTTAAATGGTATGTAAAGTTAAGAAAGGTTTCTCTTCACTTATTTAAACTTTAATGCACACAAAAAAGGTACAAATGGTGGATTTAATGCCTTAAGGCATTCACTCTACTACTTTATCTAATAACTTTTTTGTAAATGAATATAATTAATGTTTGACAAATTTTTAAACAAAAGGCTTATTTTACTACTCCTACCTATAAACTCAATAGTAGAAAATAAATACTAGGAGAACCTGGGAGCCTACCGCCTAACTCGATTGCTGATGATAGCTTTAAATCTATGCACTGCTTACAGCTATAGCAGCCATCCTAAATTTTTAGGCGGTACAGATTTTGTGCCAAATTCATACAAAATCATTCGGTGATCATTCTTTCAAAGCTATCGCTAATAGTTTAGGCACATTTGGTGCGAAATGATAGCATGTCGTCATAAACTGTAGCTTTATCTTTAGCAATCGAGTTAGGCGGTAGGCCCCCTGATCTAGTACAAATAGATTCCTCTAAAAATTCTTCAATATCTGCTTTGATTGTAGCGCCTTGTAAAATTCTTCGGCCCCTCCCTCCATAGATATCTGCACTTGATAAATCCGTTATACTAAAATGTATAGCAGAAAAAACAAAAATTATTCTTATTCCCTTAGATATGGACTTGCCACTTGGAAGTGCCAAGGCTAGCTTAATAATTACTATGTAATATTTTTTCTGTGAGCAACCAGTAATCAAGATATTGATAAAATTGGAAAGTAGTCTGCAGAAATAACTATAAAATTGTAAGTACAAGTGCCAATAATTCGAGCTTTTAAACATGTTTACTGATAAATTGTCATAAATCTCATATTTTTCACAGTTTACAATCTTCTCGCATTATCAATGTTACTTTTTAGTCTTTTTAAAGGTTCTGGTTCATTGCATGCTTTTCTATTACTGTGTACATATATAATTTTTTTATTAACAATTATTCAAACTAACTTGCTGACCCGGCAAACATTGATTTGCCCTTATCCCCTAGGAGTATAAAATATAGCCTATGACCTATTCCTCAGACCTACTGACATAAAAGTCAGTCAAGCTGTTTTGGAGGGGTTCAATAACAAACACTTTGACAAAAAACTTTAGATGTACCCACTTTAAAACATATAAATCTTTATTGGTGAAACCAATGAAATTAGAAATAAATTGCAACCTTTTTAACTTTATATGCCATGCTATTCGTAAATAAACAGAAAAGCATGAATGAAATTTAGAAGCAAAACAAACAATAAATCTTTTGAAATAAAGAGTACTCGTTGCAAAGATTTTGGGGTTAGAAAAAGAATTTCGAAAAATTATGATCTTATCTTGAGGCGGGAATCGAATCGTCTTGGGTGGCCGAGCGGTCAGGCACCTGCCCGGATAGCAGCGGACGCGGGTTCGATTCCCGCCTCAAGATAAGATCATAATTTTTCGAAATTCTTTTTCTAACCCCAAAATCTTTGTACTAATTTTTCTAACATTTATATAATGTTAAAATTAAAATCGAAGAGTACTTGTTGCTTTTGTGTAAAAGCAAAATTACAGAGTACTATCTAAAATCCAAAAGAGTAGTGGGGTGAGACCTACATTAAATTAATAATTCTGGTATACATCACATAAGCAATGTAGACTACAATTTTGTTGAACAAGATGTCAAACTCTGATCTTCTCGCTTCTCTCTGCTTTGTAAAGCCATAATGTTTCTATTACGACAAACAAATATTAATTCACCTTATGGGCCAATGGAAATATACCAAGCTTACTTAAAAACTAACGAGAGTACTGCGTACTATAAATAAACGTTGCATGGCTGTCATGAGCTCAGTTCAATTAGCACATAGCACTAATATCTCGGAGGCATTTCTTGAGCGAAGAGCAAGGCTCTGGGCTTAAAGGAATATTAATTCAAACGTAATAACAGACGTTATCGCAATGATAAAAACCGATGGCCGTAACTTTATCATGTTCGTGTTTCGTCATCTATAATGTTGAAGAAGCGTTGTTCTTTTAATTGTGCCAATAAATAAGTGTCATATTCCATTCGCTCAATAAATTGAGTTGTTAAACGTTTGAGCCGATTTTGCCGACGCAGTTAGCGATTGCCGTGCAACGAGCGTGCAGGTTGGTGTCTTTTGTGACTAACATAATAGTGTAACGCTGTTACATTTATCGTACAATATTATGATTTAATGTTCAATTATTTTATAACGACCAGAGCGTTATTTTGTGGCGATTACCTTTTTAGTTTTTGTTGTATTCGATTTCTAGCGAGTAGAGATTTGTTGAGGTAAGTAGCTTTTAATAATATGTTTTATATCAAAATTTTACACATATTACATAATCCTATTTACCTACTGAACATGCTAACAAATCTTGTCTGTTTACTGATTTGTCAAATCGTTGCTATTATCATCTTAAATACCTACTGATATCTTTCTGCGTTATCATCAGCCGAGACAAGATAAGAGACAGTATTTTAAGCATACAAAAACAACAAGGCCTTTGTTACAACATGCTGAAACTTCTGGGCTTAAAAGAAAATTAGGCATTTACAATAACGAATTGTAAAAACAACAGTCTGTTCCGATAAATTAAATTAAGGAAAAAAAATACTTCATACGTTTTTTATTGTAATTATAACTTTGTTAGTTGTATCTTAGTTTAAAATCACATTTTCTAAGTATAAGATAAGATTTTTCTGGGTGAAGTTGACAATGAAAATTTCAAATACGTACATACATATGTTACGCCTTTCTCCCACAGGGGGATCACTTCTTTCCCCTTGCTACGATCCTTACATACTTCTTTCGCTTCATCCAATCTCTTCATGCATGCCCGTCAGTTTCGGGTACTCCTTTTTCAATAGACTTTCAATTTGATTATGAAAGATCCGCCTAGGCCTTCCCATTGCCATTTCTCCATTCACTTTCGCCATGTAAATCCATTCTCCTTTCATCCATTTTTTCGACGTGACCAAACCATGCGAGCATCCCTTTCTCAATTCTTGTCATTACATCTTCTTTCAAACCACACCTTTCTCTCATCATACTGTTATACAATCGATCGCTCAGCCATGCTCCTCAACGCTCTTATTTTTACTGCATTTATTCTACTTTCATGCTTCTTCTCCCACACCCAACTTTCACTTCCATACATTAATGTCGGGACCATCACTTCATTATGAACAGCCATACGAGCCTTTCTCTCTCTTGAAAATAGTGTTTATCACACGGACTAATTGGATTGAAAACGACTTTGGGTAAACTGTGGACTTTATACACACGTACATACATAAATCACGCCTATATCCCCGATGTGAAGGGTTAGGCAGATGTGAATTAACACCCACTTTACGCCAATTAAGTTAGGACCCATGTTATTACATGACCTTATTGCCATCTTCCGGGCCCATAAATCGCAGTATATTGCTAGGGCTAGGTGCCACTAGGTGGTATAAGAGGAATGCCATGAGGCTGCTCATTACTCATCGCAGGCATCGCTGTCAATACCCTTATTGTATTCTGTTCTGCCGTCACCACACGGCAGATTTGGATGGACTTTAAAATAATATAAAAAGAAACGAAACCAAACAAAACAACACAAAGCACCAAGTGAATGACATTACAAAATATTTACATAAAAAAGGCTGACACATCTTTTAAAAGTTTCAGAAAGTTAGATTGAATAAAACGACATTGTCATAGGTACTTAACTTAGAAATCAAACCACGTATTGTTGATTTTTTTACTGCTGTAGTCAGAACTGATGCGCACCGCACATTATAATAGTAATGATTAAATTACGACACAAAAATAAACCTACTACACAAGTAGTAGGTAAACGTCTTACTTAACCCAACATTGAAACAATTTTCAGATGGGTACCCAACTGAAATGGGGCGTGGCTGGGGTGGGCATGATAGCCCACGACTTTCTCACCGCCATGGCGACTTTGCCCTCTCACCAGCACAGGGCCGTAGCTATAGCGGGCAAGGACATGGACCGGACGCATCGACTGGCGACACTCCATAAAATCCCATCTGCCTACGAAAACTATGAGGCGTTAGCTTCAGACAATCTAGTTGGTACGTAGTGTGTTTTGCTTTTATAGTGAAATTGTTGACGATATTCTTGTCGATAAACTCATGGCGGCCAATACCTACGAAGGGTTTGAAATGAACCAAGAAACTGTACACAGAATATTTTGGTTAGAAAAAGTTCGAAAAATTCTAGTCTTGATGCGGGAATCGAACCCGCGTCCTCTGCAATTGGGGCAGGTGCCTCTACACCAAATTTTTCGATCTTTTACTAACCACAATATTCTTTGTACAATTTTTTCTAACATTAATATAATGTTCAAATTAAAATCAAAATCGCAAGAAACTGTAATTGATAATTACATAAAAATTACATATTTTATTAAATCAATCATTTTTAATTTTTAGGTAGGTACTTACCTATTATTCTTTTCCATGGTTCTGGTGCATTTTCATTGCATGCTTTTCCATGACTGCGAAATATGTATGTAATGTTTACTTTATATTATATTATAATATTCAAATTATTTATGCAAGCAATATATTATTTTAAATTGTACCGAAGTGGTTTGTGCTTCTGAAATGGAGAGTAATCCGACCTTTCCGCTGGTTCATTGCACTCAATCAACTAATCTCTTGTTTCCAGACATAGTTTTCGTCAGCGTTTTGAATTTGCAACATTACGATGTAACTAAGCTTATGTTAGAGAGCGGGAAACACGTATTGTGTGAGAAACCGATGGGCATGTCGTACGATCAGATTAAGTCGTTAGTGGATCTCGCTCGGGAGAGGAAGCTCTTTCTCCTCGAGGGCATGTGGTCGCGATTCTTCCCTGCTTACGACGCTTTGGATAAGCACATATCTTCTGGCGGGCTTGGGGACATCTATCACATCAACGTTCAGTTCGGGGTTGAAATTAACGAGATTGAGCGGAACCTGTAAGACATTTTATACATTCAACAAGCTTTTTATTAAACCACCCATGTAATTCCCGAACCCCGATTATGTAAGCCTCTTTCAATCGCTTTCGTCTACCTGTCACTCTCACACTTTGCGATTATGCTCAATGAGTGAGAGCGACAGGTGGTCGAAAGCGATTGAAAGAGGCTTACATAATAACCCCGCCGGGCTCATGTTAATCTTCTCCAGCTGCATATCGTGGGCTTCGAGACAGAGGGTCGTATAAGCAAATCCCTACTTTCCGGGAGACAAAAAAAAACTTAATAACTTTATCCCCAATGTACCATGGGTCTATGAAACGGGTTTTTATGTTAATGTGAAATGTTTAATTTTTTTACAAATTATCCTTTGAACATGAACAAAATTGAGTTTGTGTTTCACTAAAATTAGAAACCTTCAGCTTATTAAAAATATATGCTTTTTTTAATACGCACCTCTGGCTTGAAGCCCACGATATACTATATCCTAACAACGCTTATTACTACGTACGCCTTATTTTGAAACGTCGCATAGATTTGAGAGAGAACACATTTCAGGATGAAGGATTTGGGCGGAGGTGTGGTGTTAGACCTGGGTATATACATGTTGCAACTGGCCCAGTTTGTGTATAAAGACCCCCCGACACATACCGTGTGCACTGGCCACTTGAGTAAAGCGGGTGTAGACGAGTCCATGTCGTGTTCCCTCATTTACAAGGATGGCAGGACGGCGACCCTCTCCGCCCACACCAGAGCCACGATGACCAACAAAGCTGAGATCATTGGAACCAAAGGCATTATTGTAGTAAGACTTTTTTTTAATAATAATTAACCTTTATTTTTAGTAGTGTAGAGGGACGCGATAACGCAGTAGCTTAGCGCGCCCGTTCGCTATTGCCTGTCGTTGGATGGGTGACTAACTGCCGCACTCAGAGACATCAATTAACTTTAATGAGTATTTAATATCAAAAAATTTCATTCAAATCTAGACCATAGACCCGGCAAGAATAGCGACTAGTTTTGAATTGTCATTTTTTGACGTTAAGTATTCATTAACGTTATTTGACGTCTCTGAGTGCGGCAGTATGAGAGTTCCTTCGTGATTCGGAACGCACGTTAAGCTGTTGGTCTCTACATTGGTTAATACCCAATCCGCAGTGAGCCAGCGTGATGGGTTATGGCCCATTCTTCTAATATTTGTTGCATTCATAGGTAAGGAAGGCTTGTGCCCCAACAGTAGAGATATTAAGGGACCGGTCGATGGATTGAATAATATAGACAGATTCCGCCATTAAATCTCCACACGATGCAGATGTATGGACATAAATGCGCATCCAGCCTTATGTTTTCTAGAACAAATCTTTGGTCATCCATCCAAGGATTGCATAAACTTCCATAATTAGTTTTCTCACATGGAATCTGTGAAACCAGATCTGTGAAACCAGAGCCTGATAATTCTCTCTTATACCTCAAGTATGACTACTTAGGTAGGAGTTACTTACTAATGTGTTCGTTAGTTAGAAATTAATTATAAACATAAACGTCTACAACCTTCACTATGACTTGTAGGAAGAAACTCAGGAACAGTTTTCGTAACAACAATTATGAAGTAAACAGCCCAAAGTGACCTTATCGTGACAGTGTCCAAGGTCTCCTTGTGATTGAAGCGTCACGGCGATCGTTTCAGCTGTGATGTCGATTGCCATGTAAATCAAAGTTTTCCTCTGTTTGTTGTCATGTTTGTCATACTCTCGATAAATGATTAAGTTTTTGTTATGATTTATCGAATAGATTTAAGTGGCGTATATGTATCGCCGACGAGCAGAATATAAGGTTACCACCCCTAGTCTCACACACGCTTGTCGCACAAGGTGGCTAGAGATTTAAAAAACAATCAAAAGCGAGTGGCTTGATAACGTTGCCTATCAAGAGAAAACATACTGCGTCGACCCCTGATAGACTGGGAACAGGACAGGAAGAAGACCATTTAGGATGGTGTTTTTCACTTTAACAGGCGATTATTATTTGATCGTAGGTTTTTGACATTGTATCGTATGGACGGCAGAGTAGAATACAATTGTCACCACCCCAAATCTCTCCCGTGGGTGTCGTACAAACTAAGGATAAATCAGTGGAATGGGCAGCAGCGTTCCTCTTATACCTACCACCTAGCAAAGTACTGCGACTTTTGTGCCCGAGAAATAGTAATAGGCTCGCCACCTATTACATGGGACCTAGCATAATTGGCGAAGCGTGGGTGCTAGTTCACCTCCGCCTAACCCTTCGGGGATATAGGCGTGAATTATATACATATGTATGTATTTTTTAATCACTTTTCTTACGTGTTGGTGAACTCGGGCCTTAATGTTATTTAATTTTTCTTTTTTCGTATTGCAGCTGGATTACTTCTGGTGCCCAACAGTGTTACACATATCCGCTGCCAACAACACCGAGTGGTCGTTGCCCAAAGGCAAATATAAGTTCCATTTTCACAACAGCGCTGGCTTAAGTTACCAAATCCAAGAGTGCTGGGAGTGCATAGATAAAGGTGGGTAATTTTTTTTTTCTCTGTTAAAGGGTCTTTTATAATTACATTACACGTCAGTACCATCGTGACTGTAAATGTGATGGAAAGGACCATGTCGAGAGACCAGAACCCTGATTATGTAAGCCTCTTTCAATCGCTTTCGTCTTTTCGCAATGAGTGAAAGTGACAGATGAGGTAGACAAAAGCGATTTAAAGAGGCTTACATAATAACCCCGCTGGTGGACGGAGAGAGTGATTGGGATGTCAACATTCCAATTTATACTGCTCAAGGATAAGGTTTTGGCTTAGGTTTTACAGCCGGCCGCCTGCCTGAAACCAACCCTACTCCATAAAGTCAGTAGTAGCGGAGACATGCGACTGAATAGTATTATTTTTGGTAATTTTGCGTGTTTGTGTTGGTGTGTGTAAATATACTATAAGTCCGGTCAACGACACTTCAGAGTCTTCAGACTACCCAAAACTTGAGTACAAATTTCTTCAATCGATTGTCAACCTTGACTTGTTTGTAGTAAAGCACAAAGTAAAGTCGCTTGAGAAATCTTGACATTCTGTGGTAGCCTGATGAGCTGTTGCTGTACCTACACAAAATTTTAACCTTCTTGCTTGAGCCCAAACCTCTGTTATAGCAACGACTAAAGTTACTCGACTTGAACAAATTGTTCAGAGCGTATCAGAAGACTCCGTAACCTTCATAGACGATTGCAATAATGAAAGAGAATGAACGGTCACGTTTTTACCTACTTCAGTAAAACCAAAGAGCACAAATAACACTGTTGAATGTCTGTTTACATTCTTACTTAATATCCTCGGGGAGACAAACAAGAATCATGATACAAATATGATTAAACTACCCATCTGGTATAATTGACTTGACAGAATACTTACATTATTTTTGGATTTAATAATTCCTCTCTTTTTTTGGGCATTTTTGTAAAACTTCGTGTACTAAGCTATTATGACAGTAGTTTTAGGTTTATCATTACTTTCACAAAGATAATTTTGTTAGAAAAGTTTTATCCTCTGGTGGCCTAGACTAGGGGCCAATCTAGTCGAACGAACAGAATAAAAATGTGTAAAACTGACGAATTCCAGAGAAAACGCCATGGCGACCGTCGTGTCAAATAAAGCAGAGATTGTCAAAGTTTCTATTGTTATTTTATACAGCCATAAGTTACCTAAGCCTAACCTCAGCCGTGTGGTGACGGCAGAGTAGAATATAATTGTCACCACCCCAAATCTCTCCCGTGGGTGTCGTACAAGACGACTAAGGATAAATCAGTGATGAGGAATGGGCAGCAGCGTTCCTCTTATACCTACAACCTAGCAATGTTCTGCGACTTTTGTGCCCGATATATGGGAATAGGCTTGCCACCTATTACATGGGTCCTAACATAATTGGCGAAACGTGGGTGCTAGTTCGCCTCTGCCTACCCCTTAGGGGATACAGGCGTGATTTATGTATGTATGTATATAAATAAGGTTATTTAAGCTGTAAAATCATCATTTGATTTGAATGTCTATTATTAGCCGTGGAACAGACGCTAAATACTACATGATTGACGCTGATAAGAAGTCTTCATTAAACAAGAGAATACCTAAGTATTATAATTTTGTAAAGCGTGGTTGTTTCTTGTCTGAAATGAGTGTACTTACTCTGACAGAAAACGTCAACTTTGTTGAATGAAATGAGCAGAACAGAGGCACAATATTATATATATTGTGCCTCTGTTCTGCTATTGCTTAAAAAGCTTACTTGAGAAAAATATCTGGTAAATAATACATATATTGTTGACACTTGGCTTCTTGCCTGTTAAAAGAAATGTCATCGTCATCTTCTTAAATTAGACTGGTTTGTCCTGACGAACTCACAATAGCCTAGTGGTCACGTAGGTAACATTATGCTAGACAGATACGCATAATGTACATGTGCGCAAATCGTCGAATAGTTCATACCTATTTATCATGAAAAATTCAGCTGCATCTTGTTGCGAAAGAGCAATAGTATCGTATAATATCGTATAGTATGAAATTAGAAATTAGATACATCGCGAATTATATTTCAATGTTGTACGTTAGACACATGAAAAAGGAATACTATTGAATACTTGAGCTCTGGTTTTTATGTAGGTACGGTCAACGACACTTCAGAATACATACTTCAGACTAATCTTACATCTGCACCCGTCAGCACTAATTTCCAATAGAAAAATTCAGCAATTATAAACTCGAAAACTTGTTTTAAATTGGTATTCAAAGTTGTGGTAATTTTTTCTTCTTTCATTATTTCCAGGGCTATTGGAGAGTCCTAAAATGAGCCTGGACGAGTCAATTCTTATGACGAAACTGACGGATTCAATGCGAGCGGACCTGGGAGTGTCGGAGCACTGATATACTTAATAGTTATTTACTTTAAGATCCACCAGTCCATTCTTAGCCTTAGTACTTAATCCGTACAAATTATTGTAATTAAATATAAAATATTCGCTTTAATTATGAATTAATTATAATATTAAAGTGCGTGTCACAGAGAACAGTGGCTCTGATCCCGGAATACAGAAACGCTACTTAAAGTTAGAGTCCTGCTTAGCATTTAAGTATTGTCGCAATTTACGTATTTCCATACAAATTCTGACAGCTATTGTCCACTTAACTTTATGAGTAGTGCTCAATATTTGAGTAGCGTTTCTGTATTCGGGGGTGAAAGGCGCGCCAGTGTAACGCACACAGTGCCAGAGAAACTACTTCGAACAAACCAATTTGTGATATAAATTATGCCTTTACTCTAGTATCGTACGCGTTTAGCGAATTCTACATGGAAAAATACAGTATTTACCTCAACCAACTGTGATTGTATGTTGTGAAATGCTTTTGTGGAAACTAAATTTAATCCGAAATAAAGGAAAACGTTCAGTACTTAAATTCGTAATTTTATTTTGGTACATTATTATAAATTAAATATTATTTATATTATAAATTTATGTTCAATATGTAATAAAGTAATATAATTATGTATACGCAAATAGTAACTACTAGATATTTTAGCTGCCTTATCTTAAAAAATTACAATAAATTTTTAAGTTACTAAATTGACAAAAATGGCAACACTGATTGGTCCCCTTGCCTTATATAATTTTACTTAAGATTTTATAAATATCTATTTAGGTATCCTTCTTAAATTTCTAGACAACCAATACGCGACGACACGCATTGGTTCCTATACCCCATTCACTGGGGCTTGAGACAAAGTAAACAATCTTGATGTATGGCTCTTTGTCTACGAAATGCTTAAAATCAAGAAACATGTATTCTAAAATACATCATCAATTATAGACAAATAAAACTGTTAGCTGCTTTGAAATGTTTGTGTTACACATTTTCATTTTTGTACTTATTTAATATTAAAAGACACATCAAGTTTGTTCACATTTGGCTCAAGCCCAAGCGAAGGGGGTATAAGTGATGTTGACCTAAGTGTAGCAGGTATTTCGTGCTTATTTGTCGAAGCTCTGGAAGACTTGTCTGATGATCGCAACTCCGTCACGGATCTGATCCTCCGTGATGACGAGCGGTGGCGCCAGTCTGATGATCTGCCCGTGGGTCGTCTTCGTGAGTAGGCCGGCGTCGCGCAGCCGGAGGCAGACCTCGTAGGCCGAAATGCCTGTAAACAAATCATTCTTTAGATTACCTACCAATTTTATGACCAATGACGTCGTGACGCTCTTGTATTGTAGGACTACGGTACATAATAGTTGGAATATTTCTTTAATCACACCTGTCATCTAGCTCAAAGTAAGGCGTGAGTTCACCAACACGTAAAACAAGCGATTAAAAGATAACCGTCAGTTTTTGACAATCCTAATAGCAATAGTACTGCGACTTTTGCGCTCGATAAATGGCAATAGGCTCGCCACCTTAATAAATACACCTAATTACATGGGACCTAACATAATTGGCGAAACGTGGGTGCCAGTTCATATCTACCTACCCCTTCGGGGATATAGGCGTTATTTATGTATGTGTTTCCCCTTCGGGGATATAGGCGTTATTTATGTATGTATTTGACAATTCTTCCATACGACAAAATGTCAAAACTAGCGTTTATCTTTTAATCGCCTGTTTAGATGTTGGTGAACTCGAGCCTAGTAGCATACCTAAGCGTTTGTGTTATAATAATTATATTTATGACCCACCTGACATTAAGTCGAATTTTCCGCTAAATTCCAAAATCCCACTTCCTGGTTAGGGGGTGACATAACATTTTGTACTTACCTCGGACGGTAAAAAAGAGAGCCTCAGATCGCATATTAAAGACATTCTTTATGTTACTGCCCTTGGTAATAAATATGCACTAATAAAATTAAATATAATAGAGTGCATGTAACAGAGATGCGTATGTTAAGGTGGATGTGTGGTGTGACACGGAGAGACAGGTGAGTATATAAGGGGAAGTTTGAAAGTAGCGCCAGTAACCGAGAGGCTGCGGAGTGATAGACTTGGATGGTTTGGTCATGTCATGCGAAGAGATGAAAGCTATGTTGGCAGAAGAATGTTAAGTATGAACGTGGAAGGACGTAGAAGGAGAGGAAGACTTAAGAAAAGATGGATGGACTGTGTAAAGGAGGATATGATAGCGAGAGGGGGGGATGAGAAATTAGTGAAGGATAGAGAGGAGTGCAAGAAGAAAACATGTCGTGCCGACCCCGCCTAGAGCGGGATAAGCGCAGGAAGAAGAAGAAGAAATAATACATGAACAATATGAACATAATATAAACAACCGTAGTAAAAACAACCTAGTACAAATATTTGTGTTTATCACACAAACCCCTACCAGGATTCGGACCGGGACCAGCAATCTCTCCCTCGGGTTGTAGTCGTACAAGGCGACTAAGGGTAAAGACAGCAATGAGTAATGAACAGCAGCGTTCCTCTTATACCATCTAACAATAATATATAATAGTAATATGATGAGAAATGGGCAGCACCAACACCAAAACTGATAAACGTGCCCGGTGAATGGCAATAAGCTCCCCATCACATAGGAGGCCCTATGAGATAAATTTCATAGTGGATTTGATGTGATTTAAAAATGAATATCTCAACCAGATTTCATGAATTTACCGCCTAAACTGCCGCGCTTACAAAAAACGCATTATTTACCTACTATTTTTAGCGAAATTGAGTTATACACATATTTGAAATCAGGAAAACAAGCTCTACTTATAACTTTCCCATAGAGACCATTTCAATATACTGAATATTCAAATTTTTACATCAATAACTAGCGTTTTTCTCAGAAGTTGTAAAAAGGTAGATAATGTGTTTTTCGTAAGCGCGCCAGTAAAACTCTCCAAACAATAACAGAAGCTAGCAATGATTATTTTTTTTACTCTCGCACCGATTTTTTTAATTAATCTTGCCGATATTGGATCAATTCGCAGTTGACTTCCATCAATGGATCAATTGTCGATATTAATAATCGAGGGCAATTATCGTTCTATGTAGGTTTTGATCTGATAGAACTTTTATAAAACTCATTTATGAACTATTAATTATTCTGTTATTTTCTTCGTGTTACACGAAGAAACCACGCTAGTCCAGTAAATAATAAGCAAACTATTTGTTGCACAAGTGTGTGTTGTTTTTTGTAGTATGCAGGGGACGAACATTTATACCTACATAAAAATTATATACGATATGATTAAAAATATAGCAAATTCTACATAAATATATAAAACAAGCACTCCTGCCTATTCCAAAACTTTCAAGGCACATCAGTCTGAACATATAGAATAGATAGACGATCACCGTTGTATAGAGATCAGCGCACATTTAGTTGATGAACTCGCCCTTTAACAATAATTATTTATACAAAATGATACCAAATCACTGCACAAACGTTGATGGCATGACAGGATACATAATAAAGTTAATCTTCTTATATAGTATTATAGTATATTGCTAGGTGGAAGAAAAGGAAGAATCCATACACTCACTGTGTTGATCACTGTTTTAACCCTTACTGCCGCACTCAGAGACGTCAAATAGCGTTAATGAGTACTTAACGTCAAAAAATGACAATTCAAAACTAGTCGCTATTCTTGCCGGGTCTATGGTCTAGATTTGAATAAAAATTTAGGACATTAAATACTCATTAAAGTTAATTGACGTCTCTGAGTGCGCCAGTTAGTCGCGGGTGTCGTACCTACAGTACGACACCCGCGGGAGAGATTTGGGGTAGTGACAGCTGTAGGTATTCTGCTCTGCCGTCACCACACGGATGACGCCACGCGGCATCTTATTTTCCAATCTATTTTGATTTATTTAGTCGATGCCGACAATACTTAAGTATTTACCTACCTACCTAAAAATTCACTTAAAAACGGGTGAATTTTAAACAAACACTACCTACCTTTTTTTTTTAACGGAGTGGAATGCATTTACGCACCGTGTCGGCCGCTAGCTAGACGGCCGACGTGTGTGGGACTCGCCCGACTCAAGATCGAGTCGGGAATACACTACCTACCTACTGCATTACATTTTTGTTGGGATTTTTTCGTCATATACCTAATTATAATAATAATTATTGCGGATGCTATCATAAGATTGCGTCAGGCAATAAAGTTTATAAACAAACCAGTGTCACAAATACCTACGTCTAACTGTTATCTGGCTATTTTAACAATTACATAACATATTATTTAAAAAATTGCTTAGGGTACCTACCTACCTATACAAAACAAATTTGAATTACCTATCTGCTGATCAGTAGGTATCGAAAGAGTTTGTGAGTGACTGAGATAGAGGCAGGCAGAAACTAATTTCGTCGAAATTTATCTGGCCTTTTTATTGATACCTATAAAGGCACTCAAAGACGCCAGTTAACTTTAATGAGTACTTAATTAAAAAAAAAAAATCATTTAAATCTAGACCATAGACCCGCCAAGAAATAAGGACTACTTTTGAATCGTCTTTTATATAAAGTAGGTACTCATTAACGTTAATAATTGACGTCTCTGAGTGTGGCGGTTATAGTAGAAGCTGACTTTTGGCCTTACCGGGGACCATAGAAGAATTCTTCTGTCAGTTATAAAAATTCTTTCCCCCATAGAAAACATGGACTAAAGTCTTATTTTTTTTTTCTCTTTATTTTGAAGGACTTTTATCTTTACAGACATGTCAGTCCTAGTCATAGTTAATAAACTGATGCAGTGATTTTTATTTGCTGAATGAAAGACAGTAACTTTAGTCCATTTTTCATAATAAGGGGGATGTAATAGACAAATTACAAACTCTAATTCTACAATAATAATAATACATATAACCGCTCAAATCCAATGTAGGTCCTATAGAAACAGCTACTGGAAGCAAACGATAAATCTCTGTGCCTGTCATCGAATTATGGGCGCTTGTTTTAGAATTTTAGATTGTTTTTTTTTCACACACGACCGAGTAAGTATGAGCCTTCTATGCTGGCCTGTGAGCGAACAGATAACGTAGAATAGGCTAGCCCCGACTCATCCCATGGGTGTCGTAAAAGTCGACTAAGGGAGATTGCCCGGTGTAGACCGATAAGCACCTTGGGTCACCCGAATGGTGGAAGGCAAACCACCAACAACAGCATACCCACAAAGAGGGTTAGTGTCAGGCAGGCGGCCGGCTGTAACCTCAGGCAAAACTTTGAGCAGTATGGATTGGAATGTTGTCATTCCAATCACTCTCTCCGTTCATCGATCTCTCGACATGGTCCGTTCCGTCTCTTTTCTATACATTCATTCATCAGTAGCACCTTTACGGTGTGATGGATGATATGAATCAAAAGGGAGTGGATGGCTGGCTTGATGACGTCTGACCGATGAATGGAAGAGGAAACATACTGCGCCGACCCCAGATAGACTGGGAACAGGGCAGGGAGAAGAGTAAGTAGGTATGAGGTTGGTTTCGGACAGCCTCATACCTCTGATACCGAGCTGGGCTCTATTAATAGATTTATTATCTTAAATAATTGTTTATCAGTTTGAGGTCAAACTTATTTCGTTCAATACTTAATTAGTGAGTTCAATGTTCGTGTATTGAGCTACGCGGATTACATCGAGACGATGTCTACAATTTCTTATCGGAAATATTTCATACGACATATACCTACAATATCGCGTTTCCAATATTTACTGTAGCATACCTACGAGATTGTTTATACAATTATTACGTCTGGACAAAATAGGTATGAATTTACCACTAACGATTTTGTCGTAAATCTATAAATGTGTTACAGATAGGAGCTAGAACACACAGTACACCAGCGAAATCTATTCCCGCTCCGTCTACTACGTCATCGATGCTTAAAACGATCTACATACCTAAGTAATAGGCAAAATATGACGGCCGCCTTGGTCGAATGCTCAGATTGCTGGGTATTAGCCAAGAGGTCCTGGGTTCGAATCCTGGTAGGGGCAAACTTTGTGATGACCACAAATGTTTGTTTCCGAGTCATGGTTGGGTATATGTTTATGTAGTATATTTTCAACATTTATATACATAATTATACTAAAAATATGTCCGTCATCTAGTATCCATAACACAAGTGCTTAGGCTACTTACTTTGGGCTAAAAAATATGGGTTAATACACCTACTCTGCCTACCGCTTTGGGGATAAAAAGATGTCATTTTCATATAATTCTATGTAAAAGCTGTGCAATACGTACTATCATGTACTACTATAGCGAACATCAGTCCTCTTCCCCGGACACCGGTCACCTTGTCCTTCGGTATCTTCTCCAACTCCTCGCGGAGTACTTTTTCCAGCTTAGCCGCTCGCTCCGGCAACTTCTCTTCTATTAGAACCTGGTAGTGTCAACCAAATTACATACATACAATAAGGTCACCATTATCAGACCTTTGAAGTACACAGGCTTTCTCTATGCATGGAAGAATATAGGGAGATTGGGCCATATAAAACCAACCACGCTGGCCTAGTGCGGGTTGCAGCCGGGACCAACGGCTTTACGTGCCTTTCGAGCACGGCGGAACTCGAGGTTTAGAGTTAGAACTCGACATTTTTGGTAACCCATCCAATGACCGGCCTTAGCGGAGATTGCTTAGTTTACGCAATCGCAGGTCAAGCGCGTTAACCCACTTGGGTTTCATTTTAACACTTCTTTCTTTTAAGATTAAGTCGTGATGTAGGAACTTAATGCTTCTCGTAATATTCTTCAGGGCAGCTGCTTACTTCACCCAATAAAACTGGACTACTTAAGACGCACCGAACCGAATTAATACCAGAATTTAATTTCAAAATTAATTCCAGATTGACCTATTTTTCTATAAATCAAAAATCAATTAAGTAGAAAATTCTATAAGAAAAAATAAGAAAATCGTTATACTTAGGCACGATTAACTAAATGGTTCAAAATCATTAATAGATAGATAGATACCTTCATTGCCTCTGTAGCCACAGCACATGCTAGCGGATTTCCACCATATGTAGAGCCGTGAGTACCTGGCTTAATTACCTGAAAAACAAAATTCATTCAATTAAATTAACGAATTATTTCATTAATAAATCAATGCATACTTCAACCAAATATTTACTAATACAATTATTGTTCTACGTTTTGCTAGACTTTATGCCTTAATTTTCTTGTTATACTTTAAAAAAAATTACTCCCTTCCGAGCTCCGATTTGTTTCTTTCTATATACAACGAAGTCACATCGCATAATACTGAGTCAATTAAAATATTTTTTTGTTGTTTTAGCTTTACTTATTTTTATGGACAACTCGCACTTGACTGAAATATAATTATTCTGTTAAAGATGTTTTCATAAAAAAATGCAACAGTTCCTAAGATGTATTAATATAATGTAATATAGGGCTCACAAATAAACAGAATGTAGGCATAGCATCTTACAACCATTGCCATAAAATTGAATTAGATACCTAAAATGCACCAAAGTAACACTCACGTCCATGACATTGTTGTTGGCAAACACCGCGGAAACTGGCAGCACGCCGCCGCTGAGGGCTTTGCCCAGGATCAAGATGTCAGGCTGCACACCCTCGTGTTGGACAGCCAACATTTTGCCCGTCCGCCCTGCACCGAGAAATATAAATAAAAGTTAAGGCCCTACGGAAAAAAATAAGGGTTTTGCAAATGCATTTATCTCGTAATCTATTATAAGCAGGTATTTGATACTCAGAATTGTGTAAATTGGGCATATTTGAAAGGGCGTGGAACAGTCCGTTACGCGATTTAAAAACGTTCCCTCGATAGAAAAAAAATTCAAAGTAACCTCTGATTATTAAAATTTTCAATATTACAGTTAAACGTCTATACATTGAAAGGTGAGACTTGTATCAATGTAAAGTGTATATAATTTCCTAGGGATTGCTGGGCGATAATTTTAATAAAAACTGTTAACATAGTCACAGTTAATTGAAGTTTGATTTGGCGCTTACGTCAAATTTATTAAGCAGGGTACGCTGCGCTCTATCTCGCTTTCGAGACCGTGCGGCACAATACAGCTACCTCAATCAACTTCGTGCTAAAGTGCCGCCACTTCGATACAAATATTTTTTTCCGTACGGCCTTAACAGAAGAATTAGCTTAAACTCCAGGAACAAGAAAACTTCACCCGCTCTCATGGAACTCTAGTTCGATGTTCTTTGTGGAAAGATCATAAAACTTACATAAGATTAAAATGAGTATACCTAAAAATTATTTAAAAGTACCGTCAAACCATTCTAGATAACCAAGCAACAAAAAAAAAACAGTGGCGAGAAGCACGATGACGCAGTGGCTTAGCGCGCTCGGTCTGCGATTCCTTAAACTATAATCCGTGTATTGGGTATTGATAAGTAATTTGCACAAGTATCTACGTGCTTCGGAAAGTACGTTAAGTCGTTGGTAACGGATGATTATTTTTATGCTCAACAAACCAACTCCACCAAATGTTGAAAAGAAGATTATGACAAGATAATCATTTGATAGGAATTTCCAATAATAACGGCATATACTCGAGTAGTATACGAAAATAAATTTAACGATGATTTTTTGTTTTTTGCACGTGTTTGTTTTTAGTCAGATAAAGAACAGGACACGCCACTTTTTATTTATAAATGTATTGCCATATTGGTGGTAATCTGACATAGTAATGAGATAAAACCGCCTGATAAATAATTTTCCAAAGGTAATCGATCAGATATCAGATGACTGTTGTTAGGGAACAGTTGTCCTATAGAACAATAGCTAATCTGCAAACGTTGGTCAGAGAAATGCTATACAGAACTAGAGTATCGATTTAAATTTAAATAATGTTCTAGTCGGGCGAATAGCGTCTGTTTATTGATTTGTAAACCAAATCACTGTTTTGTTGTAGTTACAATACATGTGTTATGGAATTTGAATTAATGCATATGAATATGTTTTTTTTAACAGAATAAAATTTTCCTTATTTTATTTATTATAATTTATGGAAGAAAAATTTAATTTCTCATAACTACCTACATTTATTTACTTAAGTATCTACAACATTAATAACCAAACCAACTTCGTGAGATAAAATATCTGTAGGTACTGATTTCGTTTTAAAGAGCTTTTGGATATACCAATCGCAAAACGGCAAAAAATATTCGTTTTAAATGAGTAATAATTAAGAGTATAGCAAAAAAAAATATCTACATAAGAAATATAGCCAGTGAGTACTGAGTACGTTACCTAGGCCTGTTTGTACTTCGTCAGCGATCCAGAGCACATTGTACTTGGTACACAGTTCCCGGACTTTCTTCAAATATCCCTCTGCAGGTATCACCACACCAGCTTCGCCCTGGATGGGTTCCACCATGAACGCGGCTACTGTGGGGTCTTGCAACTCTTTCTGTATAAATTGTAAAAATGTTCGATTTTTAATTTCAACATTATATAAATGTTTTGGTGATTAGAAAAAGTTCGTAAAATTATGGTCTTGATTCGGGAAGTTCTCGCATCAAGACTTAATTTTAATAATTTTTCAAACTTTTCCTAACCACCAAAATCTTTGTTAAAATATGAATAGATAACTATTAGCATTCCATGGATTCTCCGTGCGGGCGCCCGCCGGATCCATAGTGTGGCAGAGGGGGAAGTCAGTGGACTTGACCCAAGTATAGGTTTACGGGATCCCTTCACAACATCTCAACACTCGCCTTCGCCACCCCGACTACTCTCTCTCGTCATCATCATCACCACCAGCCCTTTAATGTCCCCACTGCTGGGGCACGGGCCTTCCCTATGGATGGAAGAATATAGGGAGAACTTCTCTCTCTGCCTATGCCTAGCCATATTTTGGTAAGATTCCGTGAGAGCCGCCTTAGACACGCGTTCCAGTGTAGAACTTACGAAAGCTCTAGACTAACCAAGGCCTTTTAGTAATGAATGGGATATAGTATATGTCATATATAATAAAAGATGTTTATTCATATACTATATCCGTGCCGTGTGGTGACGACAGAGTAGAATACAATTGTCACCACCCCAAATCTCTCCCGTGGGTGTCGTACAAGGCGACTAAGGATAAATCAGTGATGAGGAATGGGCAGCAGCGTTCCTCTTATACCACCTTGCAATGTACTGCGACTTTTGTGCCCAATAAATGGCAATAGGCTCGCCACCTATTACATGGGACCTAACATAATTAGCGAAACGTGGGTGCTAATTCACCTCTGCCTACCCTTTTGGGGATATAGGCGTGATTAATGTATGTATGTATGTAAAAGATGTTTCACATAATGTTCGGAGGAAAATCTCTTCACTGTGTTTGATTTCTCCATTCGATTATCAACCTTTGTACATTCAGATATAATGCAAACTAGATCGAGAAATCAGATTGTGGTAATCTGACGCATTGTTTTCATTCTGTGTTGCTGATTCGTGACGTTTAATTCCTTTGCAACGTAATGATAAATGCTAATTTAGAAACATTTTTTTTAATTAATTTGATCCACAATAATATTATTAGGTAATGGTGTTTGCAATTATAGGGGTATTCTTTTTACCTGCATAATACTATTTACTATACGCCATAAACCAAACTATAATACAATACAACATTCATAATGCAGTCTTAAATGTTATTACCACTCGTGTATTATTACCATTAATTGTCAATGTCCATCCTAGTCACACACCCACGCTTGTTGAAAAGCTACTTACGTATGTGCTCTAAATATAGACTGAGATTGAAAATAGCCAATTCTCCTCGTCTCTCGCTTATTACGTTTATTCAAGAGGGGTCATAATAATATTTGTACTTTAAATATTATGACTGATTCTGGTTTTGTTATTGTATAATCACAACGAGTACCTAAACAGAATTAGATAAAACAATCTTTTAATGTACAATAAAGATCATATTTAGGTACACAGACAAAATTCATTCTTAAATATTTAGAAACACGGAAAGTTTGAAAATGATCTATTTTACTCTAGGGGCCTGTTCCACTATCGGCAAGTAAGTTCTGAGTAGCTTACTTGGCAGATCAATTGACAGTTGTAATATGAAATATATGTCAATTGATATCACAAGTAAGCTACTCAGAACTTACTTGTCGATTGTGAAACAGGCCCTAAGTAAAATAAGAAACAAATACTCTATTTTGCTACATCACTGGATTAACTTACTAAACTGTAGGTATGTAGAGTTGACATTTTAGCACTAGTAGAAATTATTCCAGTTACGTATTATTTTTTATTTTAATCTGAGAATTATATGAATGTCAGAAAAATAACGTAGCAAACATGCTAATAATAGCGTCAGCCCCACCTCAGAGTGAAGGCGACTGTGGTCTCATTGTAGGCGACTATACAACAACCACGGAAGGCGGAGGGTTCTTATACGACAAGCTCTCTGGCGATGGGCTGTCAGATTCAAAAACCCAAGCAGCTAGTCCTTTCGCCTACGCCTTTTCACTACACTGGTATCTACACAGAAATACTGATGTCACCGTGTCCGAAATCGTGCTGTTACCATAATAGAGTCGGCTCTATTACATGGGACCTAACATAGTCGAGCCGTGTGGTGACGGCAGAGTAGAATACAATTGTCACCACCCCAAATCTCTCCCGTGGGTGTCGTACCAAGGCGACTAAGGATAAATCAGTGATGACGAATGGGCAGCAGCGTTCCTCTTATATTATATCATCTAGCTATTACCTACTTCGACTTTTGTGCCCGATAAATGGCAATAGGCTCGCCACCTATTACATGGGACCTAACATAACTGGCGAAACGTGGGTGCTAGTTCATCTCTGCCTACCCCTTCGGGGATATAGGCGTGATTTATGTATGTATGTATGTAACATAGTTGAGGAAATACGGGTGTCAACGTCAATAAATTAACCTGTTCTGTAAATTAAACTGTTCAGAGACACAGACGTGGTCTAGTATGTAGCACTAATACTTATACCAATTTGGAATCAACAGAGAAAAGTAGTAATAATTTACCTCAAGTGCAGGAATGTCATTGTATGGGACAATCTTGAAGCCCGGCATGTATGGGCCGAAGCCCTGGTAACAGGAGGGGTCCGTCGATGCGGACACCGCAGACATGGTCCGGCCCCAGAAGTTGCCTTCCGCGAAGATAATCTGGAAAAATATCAGATTTTCAGTACATACAACAAAATTTGGGAAGGAAACGTTACAAAAGCCAATTTATTCCTAGTCAAAAGACACTTATCTATTTGCGTTATTGGCTATCTATCTATATATGTATTTATCTATATATGTAGCCGGCCACTCTGCGACAATAACGCAGAACGGAGACCGCTGGGGCGATGTGTTCGACGCGGTAATCTATCGCAGTGGAAGGCTCCAGCGTACGTACCTTTGCCTGTCCATCAGGTATCTTTTTAACATCGTAACCCCATTTGCGAGCGATCTTGCAAGCACTCTCGCCTCCCTCTACGCCGGTATTCATAGGCAGCAATCGATCGAACTTTAACAAATCCGTCATGAACTTTTCATATTTACACAGTTGATCTGAGTAGAACGCCCTGTAAAATAAAATTTGGGTGTTATAAATCCCTTTTTAGAAATACTCCTTGTAACTATGAAAAATCAGTAAACACATACCTATAATAGTATGAATCAATTATTATGAATAAATCAATCGCAGTCTTAAAGAAAGTAATTATCAGCAATGAAATGAAATGTTATTAACCTATATAAATAACTGCTACTTAGTAATAATTAACTGCCTGATATTTAACATTATTGTCCTTGGTCATTAAGGTACTTTTGAAAAATGACTACAGTACAAACGCGTGCCATTTTCCTGATATGTAATCATTTGTAGAGTCCTAGCGATGTATCAACTGACCTATAGCTATTACCATGTGGTCTCGACAAGACGAAATTCCTCTCTGACATTTTATAAACTATGATCGTAGTTTATTAGGTGATTTAAATCCATTTTTGTCCGTCTTATCTATCTTTCTTTCAAAAGACTGGGTTAAACATTTAGGGCCTGTTTCACAATCGACAAGTAAGTTCGAAGTAGCTTACTACGCAGTTCAATTGACATATATTTCATATTACAACTGTCAAATCATTTGACATTTGTAATATGGAATAAATGTCAATTGAACTACCAAGTAAGCTACTTAGAACTTACTTGTCGATTGTGAAACAGGCCCTCAATGTACAAAATTTTACTTTTCTATTGTTACTTGACAGAAATACTTGCCTAGAAACAAGTGTGAGTTTATCTGCTTGACGCTTGAGTGCCTCGATGATTCGCGGATGACAGTGACCCTGGTTCACTGCTGAATATGCGCTCAGAAAGTCGAAATACTTCTTGCCTTCCACGTCCCAGACGAATACACCTATAATCATCAGTGTATTTTTAATAATGATGCAAGTACTAAGCAAATACTGAATCATGAAGTGGACACCAAAATTTTCCTTTCTTCGTTCGGAACAGAAGAGACTTTTTTTGCATGAACTTTAAAAAGGTAGAATAGCGAAGTCTATACATTTTTTTACTATTTAATACTTTTTTTTAACGGCTTTCAATAAATTGCATCCAGGCTGTTAAATTAAATGATTAATAATAAGTAGGTAATTATAATTATATTTCAATGAAGGATAAATGAAATATTACGGATAATGTATCCCACAAGTAAGAAAGTGTGACCTTAATCAGGCTTATCTATTTAAATAAGAGCGCATGATAAAATTCTGTTGAAAATATCTTAAAAACTATTATAGGATTAAGCATTTCTTATCGTTATAAACTTAGTAAATAATTACAAACTGTAAAGATTCCAAGATTAAGCAACACCATCTAAGCATATTTACTTATTATTAATGCCGTGTGGTGATACAAATGTCAGTCTCTTCTACGGGTGTCGTACAAGGCGACTAAGGATAAAGATAGCGATGAGTAGGAATGGCGTTGCCCTAACTGCGGTTTAAATGCAACCGAACATAATAGGCGAAATGTGCATGTTAATTCCACTCTGCCCCGTAGGGGAAAAATAGGGGAGAAAGGTGTGTGTATTTTATTACGAACAAAATGAACTAAGTGCAATTAGAGCTTTTTTGTAATTGCATTCAGGGACAGTAACAAATTTACTAATTTGTTAGACATTTTTGTCCAGTCGTAAACTTTTGACTTGCATGTTCTTCTTGCAAAAACTTGTAATTTTTGCAAGTAAATCTCCATAAATATCCATTACAATGGATGGCCGAGTGGTTTAGGCATCTTCCCAGATTGCAGTGGACGCGGGTTCGATTTCCGTATCAAGACAATAATATTTTTTTATTTATTTAAACTTTAATGTCCATAAATAAATGTACATTTGGCTCTACCAGTCAACCATTGGGCTTAGCTGAGACAATTCAGGAGGCGGCACCACGTACAATTAAATAAACAAATTATTGATAAGATACACCTATTACACAATAATATAATAATATATGCTATACCTATATACCAAATATATACATAATATATATAAACCTATAAATATCTACCTATATTTCGAACTTTTTCTAACCACAATATTCTCTGTAATGTAGTGTAGTAACAAACCTATAGTTCTATAGTCCGACAAGTTCGTGCGCGACCTTCCAGCGGTATGAGACGGTGGCGGGAACGTGGCGCTCTGGACGTTGGCGTGAGCAGATGAGATGCGGGGAGAAGCGAGTTTTCCCTCCTCCCCGCATCGCCAGCCCCCGCTGGCATCTGGAGTGCCCCGTCCCCGCCACCGTCTCTCATACCGCAGGAGGGTCGCGCACGAAGTTGTCGGACTATAGACAGTGTGCAGGATAGCACACCTTTTCTAATATTTATGATTTATACTTTTTTATTACTGACTGTCTACCTTGACACATGTCACTTGATCTATATATTATATCGTCACACTGAACCACTGCATTTTCCTTTCTCTCTTTTTTCCTAGATTCCTCCAATTCACAGTCCTATCCCTTACAGACAGGTATTCAAACTTGCGCCTACCTTCTCCCCGCGAGAGAGCGACCGGTACCGGCGCGTAGTTGCGGCACCCATGCTTGTCCTCCAGCGCGAAAATTTCTTTCGATGACAAGACATTGTTCTGTGCCATTGTGGTGTAGAATATCTATAAAACTGTAAAAAAAATATATTAAAAGATCTGTTTGCTGATGCTGTTGATAAAAAATTAGCACTTCGGATTTCTGAAAGCTCGTCTGACTAATTAGCTCGATCGTCAATTATATTTACCGACATCATAAGTTGAAATTCAAAATAAGTAATAATTCTTAATTCACTTTCTGCATTAGGTATGTCGTCAAATTCATGACTGTAGTACCTACGAATATTTATGTAATTTTTTATCTCTACTACGATATTCTTAAAAATAAATAAAATTTCGGTCAATGAGTTGTATTCGACAATTTTATTTAAGCTGTTGTGCTGTTGACTGTTACTAACAAAATAAGTATTTGTAAAGATTAGTTGATAAAATAAAAACGAAGCAATGACTATGGATAATTATAATACCCTCATAAAGATAAAATAGTGCCATGAAAAGATGTGTACAAATTAATTATTCTCTATTTAGACAGATTATTTTATTTGTTGATGATATTAAAATACGGCCCAATTTCAAAATAGCTTGCATACTAGCCTAGGTGCAAAATAGTACCGTAGAATTAATTTCTTCAGCAGATAGTAGAATGTCGTCATCCCAATCACTCTCTCCGTTTATTGATCTTTCGACATTAACAGACATTACCTAGCTCCTTTCCAATGTAATATATAATGTAAATAAAAAATATATAATAATTTAAAATTAAAAAAAATGTCTGAGAACCTCCTCCGTTTTTGAAAACTGTTAAAAAGGGAATTAATGCCTCGGTGACATACGACCGATATAATTGAATTGAAGAGGAAACATAATGCGCATATCCCAAATAACCTGGGAACAGGGGTAGGAAGATGTTAGAGCCGAGTTAATTATTTAATTTGTTATAAGTAATTATGTTACGAGTACTTAGTAATTAGATAAATTCTCATCTAGCTTGAGTTTAAACAAAAAATATTATGAATTTTCAAAAATAATAATCTTTTAAAACCAGAGAACTTTTCTGATCGATTGAAATTGAAAGTAAAATTATGGATATATTTTTTGTGAGATAGTCTATGAAACATAATTTAAATAAAAACAGATTTAGAATGATATGCAAATGTTATAGGTTAAATAAATTTAAATACTCACCCACTGAATTAGTTTTCACAAGATAAGGCACACGCAAACAAAACGCAATAATAAAAGTTTATAAATTATATGACCAATTACACGGACGTCACGATTGCTAATGCGAATAGCATAGCGTCTACATCTTTATTTATATAGAGACGGCTTCAGCCAGTTGTACCTATGCATACCTAGTGAAAGAATTCAAGATTAGGTACAACTTGTATTGAAATATTAAACAAATAACCGCGGTCTATATTTTTTATATTTATGACCGGCAATTGATTATTATTGGCCGTGTGGTGACGGCAGAGTAGAATACAATTGTCACCACCCCAAATCTCTCCCGTGGGTGTCGTACAAGGCGACTAAGGATAAATCAATGATGAGGAATGGGCAGCAGCGTTCCTGCTAGCATATACCACCTAGCAATAGCAATGTACTGCGACTTTTGTGCCTGATAAATGGCAATAGGCTCGCCACCTATTACATGGGACCTAACATAATTGGCGAAACGTGGGTGCTAGTTCACCTCTGCCTACCCCTTCGGTGATATAGGCGTGATTTATGTATGTATGTATGTAATTGATTATTAAAAATATAGTTTAAATATTTAGGTATTTAATTAAAAAAATACCGATCTTGTTTGAATTTATCGCGGGTTAATTGTTATAAATTAAGTTAAGTGTTATTGAAAAATAATCTGGAAAATGTTTATTGTCATATAAATAGAACTGGTATCACAACGTGCCAGGGTCAATGTGATTTAAATTATTATTTTCTTTCATTCATTGAAAGTTCAGATCTGAGACACAAACAATGTCATTCATAGATATCCATATTTTTTTATTTCGCTATATGATTATAACCAATGTCAGATTAGTAAAAGTAAAACACTTCTTACGTCTATGTGTATAGAGTTGAATGTAGTATGTATCGGGCAAGCAAGAGGAGGTGTGTCTGCTTCCAAATTTACTAGATGACTGAGCATTCAGTATTTCAGACATTGAGTAAATTTTCTGTTGTTGCTATTCGAAAAACTCTCTTTGCCGTGTTATTTTAGATAATTGCTATTTACGTAAAATGTTAAATCTCATTCGCACGATTCTTGGTGTTATTCATGACCTATGTTTATGTTTTGTAGCCGTGTGGTGACGGCAGAATAGAATACAATTGTCACCATCCCAAATCTCTCCCGTGGGTGTCGTACAAGGCGACTAAGGATAAATCAGCGATGAGGAATGGGCAGCAGCGTTCCTCTTATATCACCTAGCAATAGTATTGTAACTTATGTGCCCGATAAATGGCAATAGGCTCGTCACCTATTACATGGGACCTAACATAATTAGCGGAACGCTAGTTCACCTCTGCCTACCCCTTCGGGGATATAGGCGTGATTTATGTATGTATGTTTATGAAAAACAAAGTTGGTGTCTTTAAAAATTTAAGAAGTAGGTACTCTATATTGTATGTCGCAAGCAAATCAGCATTTCAAAAAAGATAACCACGATGATTTTATATACTTATCTATTTTTTTGTACAAGAGTCACATAACGAACCCAACCTACCGACGGGTTTGAAGCGCAGAGTCCTGAGTCATTCCTTTGTTCACGATATGTCGACATTTTATGTAATTCTGAATTTCACATTTTGCCTGCGACATAATTATATATCAACCTTTCAACTTGTGTATTTTTTTTAATTATCTGCAATTCAATGTTTAAATGTACCTACTAGAAGATGTTTTTACCTTTTTTTTAAGCGGGATGAGTTGACTAAAGCCTCCTTTATTTTACATAGGTCTGTCCTTTCCTCTGTCTTGCTGAGCAAACACAATGGGAAACAGAATGCTTAATTTCTCTCAGTAGGTATTCCTCCTTACGTCTATACCCCCTCCGAATAATTTTCATGGCACGTAGGTACTCCATCAAGTATACTTGAAAGCTATATAATAAAGTACGTGCCAGTAATTTATAGTTTATATCTCCAATTTTCTACGAGCTACCACTTTGATTTTCCTTTTTTATTATGTAGGTACGCCTACTTCTCGAAGTTTTTTCAAATTCGTCGACGGATGATGAGACCTTACACCTGTTACTATAGATTTGCGGTTCATTAATGAATCTGAAATCTATAGTAACATTTGAATTTCTCTGGCTCATTTAATTATGTAGGTACCCAATGATATAATACCAGATATTTATGTGACTGATAAATTTGAATTATCTTCTTATCAAATATATCATGACGGTAAACCTCTGTAACTATGGAGATAATTTTTGAACATAATATTCCATTACGTATTTATTATCCAGGGACACCTATACAGTGTAATAAGTGTATAAAGTGCAATCCTGCAAGGGGGTGAAACTACATCATAAATTATCAACAAAAAAATATATAAAAAAAAGAAAAAATATAGCTATTTTTTATTAATTTATTAAGATATTTATTACTATCTATGGACTCTAAGTACAAAAAACTCGATTCTTAAAAAAGTAGTGGTTCTATTTATGTAAAATATAAACAATAATTACGTCAAATACTTTGTGTTCATGTTATATAAAATAACAAATAACCCACAAGACACTGGATATTGGGTCTAAAATTTTATTTTTTGTACAAAAAATTCGCTTTTTTAGGCTAATTTTTGCAAATAACTTATTTCTTATAATTAAACCCTTAAAGTTTTATGAATTATTATTTTTTTAGCAACAACCTGGATACACATTTTTAAAGTTGACTGATTAATAAAAACGACCACCTATGATTAGTCACGTAATAGACCCTTTTTTTTATTGTTGTCGATGGGCTTGTTCTGATTTTTGCCCAATAGAGATAAAGGGGCAGGGAGAGGTTTAAAACAGTAGGAGGGGTTTTTCACTACTCATGCTCATAAAATGTCACTATACTCCCTGCATAGCGGGAGTATGACGTTGATAATTTTTAACCGACGCAAAACCGGAGGAGGTTACTCAATTCGTACCCGTATGTTTTTTATATAGTAGTTTTCACCACAACTAATGAGATTTTAAAGGAAAGCATTGTGCAACCGGCTGAATCAGTCGCCATCATGAAGTTTGTTATATACCTTTCGATTTGCGTCACACACTTCCTATATGTATTAAATGTTTGACGCCCATATTTAATACCCATGGAAATCAAATGAAGAATGATCGTTTCCAAATGAATATGAGCCATATTCATTTGGAAATGATCATTCTTCGTAATTGATCATTTAGGAGTCTTCTGCCGCACTCAGAGACGTCAATTACCGTTAATGAGTACCTACTTAATGTCAAAAAATGACAATTCAAAACTAGTCGCTATTCTTGCGGGGTCTATGTTCCAAATTTATATGACATTTTTTGACATTAAGTACTCATTAAAGTAAATTAACGTCTCTGAGTGCGGCAGTTAGATACTAGACAAAATACCTTAAAAAAGTAAATTTAAAAAAAATATATGGATATTTCGTCCCACCAGCTCAAAATGACGTATTCTGGGTCAGGTAACCTCAACTTAAAGCTAGTCATTCTATAATTTAATTATTTCCCTAGGGAAATAAAGTAATTTGAATTTGAAACACCAACATGACGCAAATATTGATTGAAACCTGCCTTAAATTGTTAATCGAAAAAAAATGATTTTGAATCGACAACATATAATATATGTTCAAAATCCGTGGAGTCACTAAAATGTAACACAACAACAAATAAATAGTGCCGCCCATCCGCCATGTTGAGTGGAAAAAAACAATTTAAGTGGAAAAAAATAGAATCAAGTCCATTTAGCCAAGTCTTTCATGTTGTAACTTTTTTCAAAATAGAAAAGTTTCGTATGAAGATAAGAAGTTACATTTTTTGATTACTTTTAAATATCTTCTTTTTCTCCCTGCCCTGTTCCCAGTCTATCTGGGGTCGGCGCAGTATGTTTCCTCTTCCATTCATATCGGTCAGACGTCATCAAGCCATCCACTCCCTTTTGATTCATATCATCCATCACACCGTAAAGGTGCTACTGATGAATGAATGTATAGAAAAGAGACGGAACGGACCATGTCGAGAGACAAATGAACGGAAAGAGTGATTGGAATAACAACATTCCAATCCATACTGCTCAAAGTTTTGGCTTAGGTTTTACAGCCGGCCGCCTGCCTGACACTAACCCTCTTTGGGTATGCTGTTATTGGTGGTTTACCCTCCACCATTCGGGTGCCCCAAGGTGCTTATTGGTCTACACCAAGCAAACCAGTCCAGCATAGAAGACCTTTTTATACTTTTTAAATATCATGTAAGAATAAATATTGATACGCGAAAATTTTAAATATCAATTAGAATACTACGACGTGGCTGTATGTACTAAGCAATTTTATATGTTCCTAATAAAAACAACTCTGAGTATTAATAATTGGACAAATATTTCCAATGTAAACCTATACTTTTGATTTAGCAAATTAAATATTGAATAATAAATTTTATCAAAATTGTTTTTATTTCCTGGCAGTTGGTACGAAAAGCAGAGTATATTCCTAAGGAAATAGCAGTCTTATATCTTGGGCGCGCTTGAATTCCTCGCTCCATTCAGGACTCTATTCTTAAATTCCTCCTTCCTTCATTGCGCTCGGGATACATTTCTGCAACCGCGACATAAGACACTGCTTTATTCCCTTGTGACATAATCTACTATTTACTCCCGCTGTGCATGGAGTAAAGTGACATTTTATGAGCATGAGTAGTGAAAAACCCCACCTACTGTTTTAAACCCCTCCCTGCCCGTTTATCTCTATTGGGCAAAAATCAGAACAAGCCCAGCGACAACAATAGAAAAAAGGGTCTATTACGTGACTAATCATAGTCGTTTTTATTATTCATACTGCCGCACTCAGAGAAGTCAATTAACTATAATGAGTATTTAATGTCAAAAATTTTCATTCAAATCAAGACCATAGGCCCGGCCCGGCAAGAATAGTGACTAGTTTTGAATTGCCCTTTTTTAACGTTAAGTACCCACTAACGTTATTTGACGTCTCTGAGTGCGGCAGTTAGTCAACTTTAAAAATGTGTATCTAGGTTGTTATTTAAGTTAAGAGAGGTGACATAGAGGATGTAACGAATGTTCCACTACAGAACTAATTACCCAGTGTTGATATGATAGGTTTCTTTATTGATTCAGATAGGTTTATTAATTTATTTAGATCTTATTTTATTTATGTATTTTTTTATGGTGACCTATATATAACCTACCTATATACTATATTAGGATATTTGTTTGCGTAAGTTATATAAATACTAATAGGTAGGTACAGTTTTTCTTTGAATGGAGCACCTCTGTTGGTGGTCTGATAAGGACAGATAAATACTTTGGTAATCACAAACAACTCAGGATAAGAATATTTATAGGTACTTACCCACATGAAAAGCCGTAATGATAGCGTAATAAAAACGGTAGTAGGTAAATTAAATTATTCCGTTAGCAACAATAACCGATTCCAGAATTATAGGTACAAACCTAACATGGCGTGTGTGGGACTCGCCCAACGCCAGCAATACCCACTAAACCACTCCGGTGTTCCTCCTAGCCCTTTAAGCGGGGAAACTCTGGGATCTGCCTCACGACAATTCACCAGTCTCTACCCAGGGCCTCCGAGCCTACGCTGGGGTCAGCGCCGAGGTGGAGATCTCCGAAACACTGGACATCCCCCCAGACGGGGTGGCCTGTGCAATGAACGCACGGAGGCTAACCCATGTGCGCAGTCCATCCTTGACCATATATAAACATACCTGTATAAAGAACGTCTATCTATATCTATCCCCGAAGAGATAGGCAGAAGTGATTGAACACCTTCATTTCGCCAACCATGCTAGGTCCCATACACAGTTATATGAATTAAATTGATGTATCTGTGGTCCGATATAATAGGGAGTGAGCTGTGTCGCGTCTAGTGGCAAATCTACCCACAGTGGATATTACCACTTATTTAGTTATGTCTACTCTCATTTATAGCCAATTGTGGTCGAAACTCGCTATCGCACATTCGGCAATAGACAAAAAGCTTAATTTAAGTTTTTAGCATAATATATTAAGTTTTAAGTCCCTAGGGGTATCTACTGCTATGTGATGTTGAGTTCCTCGGCAAAAAATAAGTAGTGCTCGCCCGTGATTCTTCATACTTTAGGGCCGGTTTTTTGATGCATAGTTAACTCAACCATTTGTTATAAAATGTTACTAATCATTAAATATCAGCCTGATATTTTACCATTAGTAACAATTTAAGTTACTAATGGTTAAATATCAGTCTGGAATTTTGATGGTTAAATATCAGTCTGATATTTAAAAATTAGTAACAATTTTTAACAATTGCTTGAGTTACTATACTATGCATCAAAAATCCGGCCCTAGTCAGTTCCCCTGTGAGCAAATTATTTGTCCGTGGTACAGTGTCCAGTATGTACATACTGGTGGTGGTAGGAACTTTAGGAAATTTTGGGGGAACCATGGATAAAGTAGGTATTTGGGATAAGTTTGCGTGTTTGTGCACTTACCTACGCGTGCGTTCCTACGCACCGAACCTCTGACTGGTAGGTAAGTTCTCTTTTAATAGCACGAGCACTACACATTTGGAATAAAACAACTTTTACGGATTGGACTCGCGTATATTTAGGTGTTTGGCATTGTTATGATTTAACCTGGCATTTCGATCACTTTATAGCGGCCGTGGTCACGGGGAAGAATACTAAAGATGACAGATGCGTCTTCACAAAAGTTATATAACTATCTACCGTCAAATTATTTATTAATTATGTGGTACCTACGATTTATGCAATTCCAATCATCATCCAATTATCCAGTCATTATCATTGAACTACTATTACGTAACTCAATGGTCATTATCCAATTTGTTGGATTTTGGGTATTTCTATATTTCAATAGTCTCTCTTATCATTCTAGGTATGTAAGGCTTCCTTTTTGCTAGAATTAGGGGCTTGTCAAATCTTATAAATCGGCCCACTTAAATATTTGACAGTAAAATATAACTTAAATGAAGAAATCTGTAATTTTTATTCTCCCTGTGACCAAGGCCACTGTAAAGTGATTGAAACGCCGGGTTAAATAATAACACTGCCAAACACCTAAATATACGCGAGACTAAATTGTTTAGAATATAGGATAATAATATTCTAAGCTAAATTGTTTTATCTCAAATGACAATGTTTAGTACAATTTATGGCGATTTTTGACCATATTGCTATTTTTGAATAAATCTCTAGTTTTATTATTTGGATGCTTAATAACGTTTTTGGACACTGAATATAAATATAAAATATATTTAAAAAAATGTAATGTCAATTTGGTTTTCAATCGCCGAGTGCAGGAGCGCACACAAACAATATTATTTTCAACTCATGATTGTCAATGAATCTTATCAGATATCATATACAGACAAAAATAAAGACAATCCAGTAAAAACCATCATTTAAACTCAATTATTTTTCCAATATGATTTTTCAATAATATCATGTTTCTGAGATAACAACATATGGTGTCATAGCGACCACTGGCAAGAACCAAAGCACACTATTTTCTCTTTTCAAATGTAAATAATGAATTCTATCACAGATCACCTCATGGCTGGCGTAAAATTTAGTAAAAAAACTTATAATAAATAAATTATTTTATTTTATCATCACAGATAAGTTTTATCTAAACTTTTAGTTCTATGCTACCACTAGTAGTAAGCTTATTTAGTTGTATATATACAAGATCTATTGAAGTTACCCCTTCTTAGGGTTGGTATCAGGATGCCCAGTGTGATATTCTGGATATGATGGGAAGGATTCAGCTCCTTTTTCAACCTGTATTGGCAAAGCACCACCCGCGGCCAATCGCTTTTCTTCCAATTTTGCAGCATTTACTTTTTTAAGTTCTGCTACTGCTAAGTTTCTAGATATTTCTTCTTCAGTTGGTGGTTCAATTCTGAAATTGTATGTGTTCTATTAGTACTTTACAAAAATCTAACATACAACCTGTTATTTACAACTCGTATATTTTAAATAACCTGCTAAATAAGACAACACTCTGACCAATAACTGTATATCGTATTACATGGTTATGTTTCATTCTTACCTTCTCAATCTTAACCAAGCCTCCCATTCAGCAGGAATAGGGTCTTGAAAATCTTGACCTTTAGGAGGATCATACCAACGATTTGCCCTCCTTTTACCTCTTTGTGGATCTGCCGGTATCTCGTAATAAGCATTGCCAATGTAGTCCTGGCCTACAATTAAATGAGCTTTAAGCATTAACAGTCTATCGTGCCTTACATAAATTATTGAGCTCAATAGATATGAGTTAGTACCTACCTATTTTATTTCCGACAGTTTGCCTAGGTTTAAGAGAATTAATCAAATTTCTGAACACTATTCGTAACAAATGTCTTTCGCCGTTAGACATTTGGACCAACTCAATTGGAGAATTTAGTGATTGATCTTTTTCACAAAATTTAAATAGACTTCTTTTTCTTGTTGCTGCGAATGTGATTTAAAATTATTGTCAATGTCATTCATGTCAATTTGACATGAATAACTTTTTTTTTAATTCTCCCTATATTTTAGGGAAGGCAAAGGGTCTAGCCCATACAGCCAAGTCTTTAGTGTATATTTTATTTGTAGTCGTATGAAATAATGAGTGGGTGAAATGAAAGAATGAAATGAATTTTACGTTAAAATATGGGTGTCACACATTTTCATCAGGCACCATCATGAACTCTGTTACCATTAAATTCGCTCCAAGCACTCCCTAGATGCGTAAAAATGTATGTATATTTTAACGTGAAATTCATTTCAGTCATACATTTCACTCACTCATTATTTCATTTTACATACATACATTCATACATAAATCACGCCTATATCCCCGAAGGAGTAGGCAGAGGTGAACTAGCACCCACGTTTCGCCAGTTATGTTAGGTCCTATGTAATAGGTGGCGTGCCTATTACCATTTATCGGGCACAAAAGTCGCAGTAGGTACATAGCTAGATGGTATAAGAGGAACGCTGCTGCCCATTCCTCATCACTGATTTATCCTTAGTCGTCTTGCACGACACCTACGGGAAATTTGGGGTGGTGACAATTATATTCTACTCTGCCGTCACGACACGGCTGTTCGGTGTGCGCGGTGTTGTATTTCATTTGATTACAGACAAAATAATAGGTTGGGGGAAAGTTTCTTCACATTTTTTAAGAAAATTCAAAACATTTTTTAATATAGTTTATTTACATTTAACTAAAGTATGTAGGTACCATTTTGTTCGATAACTTTTTGCCATCTTGTAGGTAGGGACATGATCCCATTGCTATAGAAATTTTGGGACTTCTGGTCAAAATACCGCGACAAGTGGTTTTGGCAGTCCTCTCGTGATGTTAACCTGACACTGCCTAAAGAATTCTGAAGAGACCGAAACAGGTGGAAATCTGAAGGTGCAAGGTCAGGACTATACGGCGGATGCATTAACACCTCCCAGCCAAACTCTCTTAATTTTTGCTGAGTGGCTAAAGATGTGTGAGGTCTAGCGTTATCATGATGAAAAACCACACCCCTTCTGTTGATTAATTCCGGCCGCTTTCTCTCAACTTCTTGCTTTAATCTCATCAGTTGTTCGCAGTAGAGTTCAGAATCGATGGTCCTGCCTGTAGGCCTATTCCCTAACTTTTTTTGACAGTTTAAAGTGATGATCACCGAACTATTTTCTAATACATTGCTGTTATCACAGGACAAGTGTCACAATAGCATTATAGTAAAGTAGTAATGGATAAGTAAATAGTTCGGTGATCATCACTTTCAACTGTCAAAAAAAGTTAGGGAATAGGCCTACTGGTGGTAACAGCTCATAATGAATAATGCCCTTCCAATCCCACCACACACACAGCATCACCTTGTTGCGAGTTAACCCGGGTTTCGCCACAGTCTGTGAAGCCTGACCGGCCTTTGACCACGACCTTTTTCGCACGTTCTTGTCGTACGTGATCCACTTTTCATCACCAGTTATCAGCTTCTTCAAAAATGGTTCGGTTTCATTACGACGTCATAAAGAATCACAAATGAGTACACGGTTCATTAGGTTTCTTTCAGCGAGCTCGTGAGGTACCCAAATGTCGAGCTTTTTTGTGTACCCAGTTTTTTTCAAATGCGCCAAAACTGTTTTGTGGTCAATTCCCAGTTCTTCAGCTACGTCGTAACTACTGACATGCCGATCTTGCTCCACTTTTTCAAAAATGGCATCCATTTTATCTGTAATAGGGCGACCAGAGCGACGTGCATCTTTGACATCAAAATTTCCGGATTGAAAACGCTTAAACCAAATTTGTGCTACTCTCACAGACACTGCACTAGGTCCATAAACATCGCAAATTTTTTCGCGGCTTGCGTTGCATTTTTACCTTTTTTGTATTAAAATGTATCGAATTTCTTCATTAGAATCACTCATCTTGGCTTGTATTCTCTTTGATCTTGGCGGTACGAAAAACAAATGAAAATCACACATTTTCCTAATTTGAATTTGGAATTATGTTCTTTAAAATTTAAACTTTCAATGATACCAAAACCAGCCAGATACAAAAAGTATAGCCAAAGAGATTTTATTACAAGTTTATACATACAATAATGCGAAAAGACTTTTTCCCCAACCTAATATACAATAAAAACATGGCTGTATGGGCTAGACCTTTTGCCTTCCCTAAACATACAGGTGAATTAAAAAACCTACTTAGTTTGTGGCAGTATAGCACCATATATACTCTTTGTATAGCACAGGCAGTAGACATGCTCAAACCATGTCCGGAAATGGATTGAACATGGAACGGTTCCATAACGTTTCGGACCTAGTTCCGTTAACATGTCCTCGGACATGATAACGGAACTGGTTAGGTCCTTTCTATGTAATGTAGGTCCTTTGGTTGGGCATAGGCGGTCTTAGTTCCAGATGTACGGTGATAAGCAATAATGTGTCAAGCCACAAAAACCCATATTCCGAGATTTCGACATAGATTGATAAAGCATCATTATTTTATTCTACAATTTTCAAAAGTGTTCTAATTCTAACTGACTTAAAACACTTTCTTTAACAAAAAGATAAAAACAATTTTTAATAAAATAGCAAATTAAATCATGTTTAGAATCTATGGGCGCTATTTTCTCAAATTGATATTCATATGGCTTGACACATTATTGCTTATCTACGTGCAGTTATAATCTAAACAGTTATTTGGTGTATTAGACTTATTGTATGACAAATAAATATTTCTGTTTTATTATCAATTGATTTAGCTTAATACCTATCAGGCTTAGGACTGTCAACCAAATACTAATATTAATAACTAGCTGACCTGCCGGGTCAGTTATTATGTACATTATTATGCCATATAAATTATCCCGTAGCCATGGTTACGTCAAACGTTTGACAGGAAAGCAGGTTAAATGGGAAAATTCATTTGTTGTTTTTACTATTTCCCTCGCAATTTTTCCATATTTTATCACATTTACTTCTTTATTTGCCTGGCCCAAGACAATAATTTCAAAATCAAAATCAGCTAAATCGGCCCAGCCATTCTCGAGTTTTACTGCCGCACTCAGAAACGTCAGATAACGACTATTAGTGCTTAATGTCGAAAAATTACAATTCAAAACTAGTCGCTTTTCTTGCTGGGTCTAACGTCTAGATTTAAATAAATTATTTTGACTTTAAGTACTCATTAAAGTTAATTGACGTCTCTGAGTGCGGCAGTTAGTGAGACAAACTCATAGCAATTAATTTTTTATATTTTTGATGATGATAATTAATAGTAGTTATTATTAAAGTATTTTATTAAAAAAAAAGTTATTCATACTTTATTTATATAATCTTATTAATGTTATTATTTTGGGTAGCGTGCTAAATAAAAATTCCAAGAACTCGCTCAGAGAATTGCAGTAAGCACGTGATAAGGTCAAGAGTTCAAAACAAGAATTCTAATTTCATTAAATGTGCATAAAACATAAGTCACATTATCCATAAGCAGTTTTACATTAGTTTATTATCTGTCTCATTCTAAATCCCGCTGGGATAAAATCGGAAATGCTCGGAAGGTGCTCGGCTCGGACTCGGAACTGCCGGCGCCGCTCGTTCCGGAGTTTTCCGACCGTCGTCGGTCCTCGGCATGCCTCGGTTCGCTTTGGACATGGACATAGACATGCGAGGAACTGTGAACCTGTTTAGTAAGACGCTTCGGAGAGGACCGGTGCCGGACATAGTTCCTGGAACTATTACGGTCCGGAACTACACATGTCTAACAGGCAGTATTTGTTGGTGTTGATAGGCAAGGAGTTTGGTGAAAGCTATAAGTCTTGTATTTAATACAAAGTACAATTTTACCTATCTCAAAACATACTTTTAAATCTGCAAAAATGGCTAAAATGGCATTTCAGCATCAAGCCGGCACGGCTATGGAGTGTTTGAGTGTACGTGTTAGACCACTCCCACTTTGTTATTTTACGCAAACAAAACAATGAAACCGAATATTTGTTTATTGTATTTTAGATACCTATCACTCTCCAAAAAGAATCAGGAGTGGACACTGAAGGGCGAGAAGTAATGAAGTGTGGGTTTAAAATAGGCGGTGGAATTGATCAAGATTTTCGTAAAAGCCCTCAGGGCTACACTGACAATGTAAGTAACTAAAACGGTACTATCAATAATTTTGTTACGATTCCAGTTTTGGTGAATTGTTTGTTCATGGGTATTTCATTATTTGAGTAGGTATATTGTGATAAGTATCTACCTAATTTACAACATGACTTAATTTTCAGGGTATTTATGTGACAGAAGTGCATGAAGGCAGTCCAGCAGCTAAATCTGGTTTAAGAATGCATGACAAAATCCTTCAATGCAATGGTTATGATTTTACTATGGTGACACACAAAAAAGCAGTCAGCTATATAAAAAAACATCCTGTTCTCAACTTGCTAGTAGCTAGAAAAGGTGTAACCTCCACATAACTTTAAATTTGAGTAACTCCTTTAAAAAAATGAATGTACCATGATGAGGCAAATTGCTTTCAACACTAAGTGACAAATTATATAGAATCCTAATCTAGAAATTTTTACTATCTGTATAAGGTTAGTTTGCCCCATATAGTATTATTCTTACAAGTGATTTTATATTGTTATTTATTTTTAAATATAAGTATTTAATTTGTATGTTAAAACAATGAAATCTTTCTACTCATGAATTGATATAGGGTAAATAGCTGTGTACTTTTCAATTTAATTTATTTTCTGAAACAATTGAGTTTAAATAACAATATTAATATGCATAAGAGAGTTACCATTATCAATATAATATCATTAATCAACATATAATTTACAGTTTAAATTACAACATTTGTACATTATTTTTTAACTTACTTACATTAAATACCTACTTGTGATTTGCCTATTGTACTTATCAAATAGATAAAATTTATTATATAGTTAAAATATTTTTAAAATATGTTTATTGCTATATATATAATTATATTTCACATTGTGCCAAATGGTGGTTTTGAACTATTTGTTCACATTAAACAATATGTAATAATATTACATTCCAAATTATAAACAAATGTTTTCTTATTAAATATATTATACTTTTTAATATTAATTACAGGCAGGGATAGAAATACGTTTTTAGTAAACAGTGATAAACCAAAGAACAACAAGGGTCTAATTAAATAAACGTTTTAATGATCAGGCAACTATGAAAAACTGAAAATTTACAAATGTAACTTTGTATTGCTTTTATTTTAATGCATGAATGATATTGTTGTGTTCATATTTTCTATTGAATTACAAAATCAACTAGTAATTAATGACAGCTAAAATCAATAAGTTTGATTATTAATATTATAGTAATGTATATTACCAGTAAATGATAACTAAACCTATAGGGACTGAATTACAGTTAAATAGATTGATGGCAAAGTTGTTGCACCAACCTTATTGGGTAAACAGTACTGGTAGAATAATATTAAGTTAATTTTTATTTAAAATAAAGGATGTTTCAATAATTTCAGCCTTTTAATGTAGATAAATATTTAAAGAAAATGGTAGTTTTGTAATTTAAATATTTATTACTGTTGTCTACAAAGCAAACTATTATACAAATATAAATTTTGTTACTTCATAATTAAGGCTTTGAAGGAGGCCAGTCCCATTGTCCTTTGGGTGGTTTAGCAACAAGGGGTTCCCATGGCTTCCAGGTTAACATTTTTCTTGCAAGATTCAGTTCATTTTCAGCCTGGATAATTAATTCCTCAGCTTGACCACAATTGATTTTTTGTTCAATCTCAAAAACATCTTTGCTCTGTAAAAAAAAATTAGATTCTTAACTGTAACAGATATTGTTATGTGTGGAGGAAATATAAAGTGGATAAGCATATCACCTGTTTCAGAACGCCAGCTCTCTCCCGTACAATTTGTTCAGTATATTGACGGTATACCGATGATTCTGGCATTTTCTGGAGAGTCCTTAAAATCTTGCCGTATAATGCTCCTAAAGTGTGATGTGGGTTTGCGGCTACGACCAGACCAGTTAAACCTGTGGTCTAAAATTAAAAATATCTATAGTATACATCTCTTGGTTTAATTCCAAGTAACCAACATTTTTAAATAAAGGTTAATTGAAAAAATAAAATGATCGAGGCGATGTATCTAACGGGGAGTTTTATTTACTTGATGTTGTGTAATCAAAATTTCATAAAAAACAATTGTTCAAATGTTGCTAACTTTATAAGAATTGCTATGCTTGCATTTTTTCCAAAGCTAGTAGGTACCTTTTTTAACAAGCCCATGGTGTAAACTAGATGATGAGGCAATCTAATTTATTTCAAGGAACGTAAAATTAAATCGCGAAATCTATGTGCCCCTTTCCCAATTTCCAATCCAATACAGACTTTTTAATTTCTTGACAGATTAGGGAAGGCAACTGGAACAGAACCATACCTCCAGTATTTCATTATTTTTATAGGTATGGAATGGTTGGCTAGTAGATTTCGTCAATAAAAATCCCCTACTTTTTACATTCCGAAAGTAACAGCAAAATCCTATCGATCCTTTTACCATGTAATTCAACAAAGTCAAAAAAGTAAAGCAGTGTAATATTAAATAATGTCCTGTTTGGGGTCCACGCATTATATTCTCTTTCTCCACTCATCCACACCCAACCCTTCATATCATATTTCACACATACCATCCATCTTCCCGTCTCTTATCAATTCATGTGTACATTCCTACATAATGCTAGGGCTACATTAGCGGGCTAGGGCGTTGCAACGTGTAATATTCTGGCGAAGGTTTATTTATAATAGTTCTGACTGTACATGGTACAGAAAGAGAATACAATACTACGTAAGCAGAGTAGAGTACTAAACGTAGTGTATTATATACTCTTTGTAGAGTACTACAAAATAAAGTTATTATCTGTGAATTGATTGTTATTCATTCGTCGAGTCGAGTGCATGCTCAAATGTGTACAACTTTAATTTATTGTGTAGGTACTTTAAATTATCACTAAAGTTTTGATTGATGCACAAGAAAGAATTCATCAAGAAATGTCATGTACTTTTTAAAAAGGATATTTGAAAAATTCTATTTCTTTATTTTCCATACGTCATTTTACCTTGCCCCGAGATCCTAGAAAAAGCTGTCAAAATCGCGCACGCACATTGACAGTGAAAAAAATTATTATGATTTAATGCAGTTATGTTAGATAGAACAGCGCGTCTTCACATCTCTTTCAAAGTAAGTCAATTCTTGTAAAATCTTGCCCTCATAAACTTTAACTGCACTAGACCTTAAAAATAAACTCGTACTATTGATAAAACTATTCATCAACAGTTATCACTTGGTGTCTTTTTTGCTGCTTGTGTTGTGATTGATAAATTGACTGTCAACAATGGATTCATATTATAGTCTTTGACCCTTCCTGCGTTTATTTAAAATGAGGTACATTATATTATTAAAAAAATGCAAAAACTTAATAAAATGCAAACTATGTTTTCCAGTTGCTAATTATGTTATATTCATTATTTCAGGTATCATGGATACAGTTTCAGTAGCCACACAGGACGATAGTTCAGGGGCTAACCCTAGTAGTGTTAAAAGTGAAGACAGCAGCCCTCAACATGAGAGTGGCAGAGGGTCCCCGCCACCAAACTGTGCAATATGCCTTGGTACCTGTAGGAACAAGTCATTTACAGACTCATGTCTTCATCAGTTTTGTTTTAAATGTCTTTTAACATGGAGTAGGGTAAGTTTCAAAAATTTTAATTACTTTTGGTGATTTATATTTTAAGTATGGAAGGGCAATATTTATAGGCAGGCTATGATAAACAATTTCAATAAAATGTTATCTCTTTTCTTAACAATACTTTATCATTTTTCGTATTAGAAAATAGGTATACTAGCACAGAGGTTGTTCAAATTTGTATTTATTTGTAATTTTTCTAATGCAAAAGATGTATGTGTCTTCTGTGCTGGCCTGGGAGCAAACAAATAATGTAGAATAGTCCAGCCCCATCACATCCCATGGGTGTCATAAAAATTCGACTAAGGGAGATTGCCCGGTGTAGATCAATAAGCACCATGAGGCATCCAAATGGTGAAGGGCAAACCACCAACAACAGCATACCCAAAGAGGGTTGGTGTCAGGCAGGCGGCCGGCTGTAAAACCTAAGCCAGTTGTCATTACAATCACTCTCCGTTCATCAGTCTCTCGACATGGTCTGTTTTGTCTCTTTTCTATACATTCATTCATCACTAGCATTTTTATGGTGTGATGGATAATATGAATCAAAAGGGCTTGGCTTGATGACGTCTGACAGATATGAATGGAAGAGGAAATATACTGCGCCGACCCCAGATAGACTGGGAACAGGGCAGGGAGAAGAAGAAGCTAAAGATGTATGCGTATATTCTACATACATACCTACATAAATAAGGTATATAGAACCTGAAGGGGTAGGCAGAGAGAATTAACACCCACATTGGCAAGCTATTTATTGGGCACAAAAGTCTCAGTACATTGCTAGGTGGTGTAAGAGAAACGCTGCTGCCCATTATTCCTCATCACAATTTTAACCCTTAGTCGCCTTGTAAGACACCTGTGGGAGAGATTTGAGGTGGTGACAATTGTATTCTTCTCTGCCATCACCAAATGGCGCAGGTACATTCTACAGTTAATAAAAAAACTGAACAAATAAATTGTAGTAATGAATTTGAATCATACTCCACACTAAAAGGAACCCTGTAAATCTACTCTTTTACAACAATTAATACAAATTAGTGTTTATTGGGATTTGTTGTCATCCTCACTAAATCAAACTGTTTATTTACCTGCTTAAAGTAACAATAGAATTTATATAGTATTCTTTTTTGTGAGTGCGTTTTTTGATGCATAGTTAACTGTTAGCTAATTGTTAAAAATGTTACTTATCTTTAAATATCACTGATATTTAACAATTGGTAACAATATCAGACTAATATTTATCCATTAGGAACATAAGTAACTAAAATTGTTTTAATGGTTACTTATCAGACTGATATTTAGCGATTAGTAACAGTTTTTAACAATTGGTTGAGTTAACTATGAATCAAAAAACCGGCCCTTAGTATGTTCGGCCTGCAATTTCGTAAACTAAGCATTTTAAACCAATGCTGATAATTTAAGATATGTATACAAAAAAATATTATCTCAAGTTCCTCCGTGTTTGCATCTGCAGCCATTAATATGCACCAATCCACACTGGGCCAGTGTGGTGGCTTATGGCCCATTCTCTCTTAGTAAAGGTTTGTTTTAGGTAAAAGCTGAGTGTCCACTTTGTAAACAAAACTTCAGATCTATTATACACAATGTACGATCTAATCATCAATATGAGGAATATATGGTGGAACAACGCCAAACAGAAGAGACAATTGAAAGATTGGACTTTGAAAACCTTGCAGCCAGCACACGTAGATTCAGATACAGGTACTTGCAATATTTATAATTTATAATTAATTTTTATGTGATAGCATAATTAAATTCCAACTAATTTAAAAAACTTGTTATTAAATTAATATGTTAGAATAGTAGAATCGCTTAGTGGCTTTTACAGTAAGCTTAGGATTGATTTAATCAATAAGCTATTTTTGCTTACGGGACTACAAGCATAATATATGCTGAAAAATGAAGATAATTAAAACTTAATGAAGGATAACGTCAGGCTAGCGGCCAGCCGTAAAACCTAAAAAGCTGTGTGGATTGAAATGTTGTCATCCCAATCACTCTCTCCATTCATCAGCCTCTCAACATGACTATCACATTCATTTTAACTAGTACCTTGCCATCCACCAACCCCTGATAAACTGGGAACATGACAGAAAAATGATAAAAGAAGACGGAATAATAATGAAAATAATGTAAAAAAAAAAAAAAAATGTAATTAACCTACCTTAACCCACAATAATATTAACACACTAGGAATAGAAAAGTGTGGTAGGTAATTAACCTACCTTAACCCACAATAATATTAACACACTAGGAATAGAAAAGTTTAATTTTTTTTTTACTACAAATTAGCTGTAATGTGTGTTTGCACAGAACGACTCTTACCCTGCCTCGGCATGAGACAATCGCGATCCAAGAGCTGCTTTTGCGGCACTACCCGCTTGTTGCCGAGGTCATCCCGACGCCGACGCCGACGCGAGCGCCGCCCGCCATGCGGAGACGGTCCACTGCCGCCTTCCGCCGCACCGTGTACCGCCACAACCTGTGGGCGAGACCGCTGCCCGACTTCACTGGACGGTTTAGGGATTGCTCGCCCGATTTTTACAGGTACACACCTATTTGTAGTTAGTTCCGTTCTGTGCTGTATGTTCTTTGGTTTATTCGTTGTATTAAGGCTGGAGTTCACCCACTCTTAAACGGGCGGTTTAATTGTCGCTTTTTGACATTTTATTGTATGAACTGTCAACAACTGATAGTTACTGGTTACCTTTTAATCGTTTGTTTTATGTGTTGGTGAACTACAGCCTAAAAGTGAAATGTGGATGTTTAGTATATGTATCACACATAGTGTATCAAAAGTGTCTATCTTTTCTAAATACTTCTTGACGCTTTTTTAGGTATAATGACTCACAAATGCATCGGCTGGTGCCGTGGCTCAACAGAGAACTGCACTACTTGTTAAACGAGAATATTGGACACATATCTTACGTTATCTCGCGTATTCTCGAGCTACTTACTCAGTATCACATCAACTCTACAGAATTCCGTGACGCGATGCGGGTTTACTTTAGGGATCGGACGGAACATTTTCTACACGAGTTGCACTGCTTCGCGTCTACGCCCTACGATATGACGGGGTACGACCGCAATGTGCAATACACTACGGACACAAGAATATCTACAATGGTGAACGAGGTGATTTCCAGCTCAGAATCCGAAGCCAGTGTAGATTCCGACATCGTCATGGTGTCAAGTTCAGGGCCTGCAGAACCGCCTCCTGGCCCGTCCAGGTTGCCAGCCCCAGTTTACCCACAAAGTCACATTCCAGCACCGACCACGAATAACGTTGTGCCTATAGAAACCATATCGCATTCTGATACGGATGACGATTCATCAGAAGTCATGGTTGTGGGCTACATCAAACCACCACAGGACCGCACTCCGGAAGTGGTCGATTTACTGGGATCTGATAGTGATGTGATAGTGCAAGATACTACGCCTCCCGAGCCTCAGGCACAGAGCTCAGAAAGCCAGGAAACACGGCCCACGCCTTTGGTCAAACTTATTTTAAAAAGACATGCCATGGAGAACAACGCAAACTCAGACAGCGAGGATAGTACATACACACCACCACCAACTCGACGCAAAAGAAGACAGAGGTCAAACAACACTGCAACCACTTCGGACACATGTCGAAGCACACCGTCCCCGTACTATGCGCCTTCATCTAATATTTATCATAGATTTCCTTCAAGGCCTATACCACCGTCGCCGGCACCGTCTGTAGTGTCGGGGGAAATTTACAGCGGTATGTCAGATACCAGTTCCGGGAGCTCGGACGACCATAGACTGGAAGTACTCAAACAAAAGAAGACCAAAAGAAAACACACAGCGCCACAAGAGAAAACAAACAAACCCACCAACGATAGGAAGAAGTACAAAAAACGCAAAGTTCGTTCGCGTCCAAAGGACAGAGCGGAGAGCCAATCTGAGAAAAGCAAGAGTGTCAAAAAAAAGTCGACCACCGGCAAGGGGGTGAAGTCTTCGAAGAAAACCGCCACGGTCACCTCTCCTCAAGAACACACACCCCCCAACTTAGATCAACCAAGCACCAGTAGTAGCAGTAGTTATAGGCGGAAGTCGAACGAGAACCGCAAACGGCGCCGCCCCAGCCGCGAAAGCAAGAGACTGAAAAGTGTCGTCAATGTGATGTACAAGCCAAAATCGACCTACGGCTCTAGTGGCACGTCCACCTCGACTCAGTGCAGTGATCCGACCGCCACTAGTGATGACAATACAATTCCCGAAGCTTTCCAACCCACCTCCAATTCTAGTGCCGGGTCCTCGTCAAATCAAACGGAAGACGAAAGTTTCGATTCTGAAGACGACCTACCTCTGAATCTTACAATTAATGCAACAACGTAGTCGTGGAAATACCATATTGTGATATAATTTTTGTGTAATAATAATAATACCTATTATGTCGAGAATGTAAAAATATTAACAATCAGGATCTTTATGTATAAGTATTCCCGAAAAAATATTTATGTAATCTGCATTGGATCTCTTATTCACAGATCTTACGACGCCTTATTAAGTCACTACTTTCGTTAAACTTTAAGAGTCGTATCACCAAATTGTATGCTTTTGAAATGAACAGCCAAAAGCAATGTAGGTGATTGTGTGACTTTATCTGTATATATAATAATTGCGCAATAGATACTAGCAAACATCTGCACTGCAGTCTGATTACGTAAAGCTGTTGCTAACAATTCTCGATTTAAATTAATTAAATTGTTGCGTTTGCGATTATGTATTTACGATTTGACAGTCTCTCACATCTCTCACATCGCACTCTGTTAACAACTGAAACTGTAAAATAGTAAATACATATTCGCAAAAGCAACAATAACATTGATTTCAGTCTATAATTGCTATAACTGAGTTATAGAATAAGCCTGCTGGAGTGTAATTTGATGTCCACGTTGGTGTCAATTTTTCTCATGTAAACTTATGACATAAAATATATTCATATTGTAAAGGAATGTAAATTACTATGTATCTTAATATGAAGCAGGTATTCTAAATTTAGAAATGAAAAGCGTTTCAATGAAGTGTTTTGAAACCATACAAATTATAATTATCCTTGTAAATACACGTGTTAGCCTTCAGGTGGCAGAATTCAAACAAACCCTTTACACGGTAGGGCAATCTACCATAACCTAGAATGGGAATTTAAGGGAAGTTATATATAATAGATCATTCCCAGTGCAAGCTTACCACTTTCAAAATGTGAATCGGCACATTTGCTTGCGACAATCTCATTGAAATACAGACTTAATTGTCTTAATTTAAATGTACAAAAATATTAAATTAATGATTTAGTCGACCAATAGAGAGACTAGTGAATCGTGATTTCGATTGCGAGTCTTCGATATCCACACAGTAACACACCGACAAAGATAACGAAGTTCGATAAACCAAAATGTATGGGATTTGACGTAAGTCGTCGTGAAATCACGTGACCAAAATCGTCTTCGTAAGTTCCTAGTTATGTTGGTAGCGCAAGCTAAGACGCTGTAGTGCCAAAGTAATATGGCCGATCGTGACGAACTTCGACACGTTATCGTTATGAAACGATTGCCACTTGGCTACGGGCCCAGCGGGGTTATTATTTAAGCCGATTGTTATTGCTTTCGTCTACCCGTCACTCTCACTCATTGGGAATAATAGCAAAGTGTGACAATGACAGGTAGACAAAAGCAATAGAAATCGGCTTACATAAAATAAGCCCGCGTGTAAGAAGAAGATGACGCGTAGTACATGTCATAATAATTTATACATTATTATTTTTTAATTTAATTAGACCATTATATAATTTTGTAATATTTACAAAAGTGCATCTACACTGATGTCATCATTAGTTACGAATATTTCGCTTCAAGTTAAATGTCAAGTGGTTAAAATCAATTTGTGTAATTGGTTTGTTTGTAAAATATTTATTTTGATGGCCTAATAATATCCTCTGCACCTCCGCCTCGCCATTGGAATTTATAATGTTGTCACAATCAATCTTTAACATAACATATAGTGTTCTTGACGTAATATTTCCCTGGAGATATTTCCAAATTGAAATGTATGTAGGTACTGTAAATTGTATGTAAATGTCGCGGTCATTTGAATGCCTCTAACGCTATTATATTTTCTCTCAACACAGGACTTACTGTCGCAGAGGCGTAAATTAACGTTAATGAGTACTTAATGTCAAAAAATAACAATTCATAACTAGTTGCTATTTTAATCGGGTCTATTGGTCTAGATTATTTAAATTTTTTGACATTAAGTACTCATTAAAATTAATTGATGTCTCGTGAGTGCATAAAATCAGTTTCACATACGCTTACTAGTGATGAACACTTCTAAAATGGTTTCTGTGTTTTGAGAATTTTGATTCATTGAAGTGAAAGTGTAATTGCTGTGCGGCTACTCACTAAAGACTTTAATATTGTACACACATAATTATGATAATAATGTAAATAAAAATCATACTGTCTCCCTGGCCCATTCGATACGGCTCTTAAATTGTTACCAACATTCGGGTTTATGTTTAAGTTTTCCTCTCGGTTCATAATGTCGAATTGTCATTTTGTCCAACAGTTTTAAAATCTCCATTTGTAACATTCTAGTTCTGTTTAAGGGAGCTGTAGATAGAAGGGTGTGTTGAAGGGCTTGAACTTTGTGGACGAACCAACTTATCTTAAGCCTTTATAGGGCAGTGGTAAAATAGTTGCGACCGCAACTTGAACCTTGGTGATTTGTAATATAGCTTAAACCAGTGAAAAAAACATATATAATTATTGGACATTTTGTAACTATTCGACTTTGACCTTTGGTTGCACTGAAAGCTATATGTTTCCTTTAATAGAGCGTCACACACAAATAGATTGCCATTATCTATAACGATGTCACAGTATTAGAAAGTACTTGGCAATTATAAAATTAACCTAGCAATAGATACTTATCTATGCTTACCTAATGTACGATTAATTTCCAACAGGGACATTGTATCCAGACAAATGAGATTTTGTTTTTTGCTCAGTAACATCTAACATAATAGTTTTAATAACTTGCGTTATCAAAACTTCGCAAACTATATTATTGTGCTATCGAGTTCCTATAATAATATTATTATACCGAGGAGCTCAATAGCGCAGTGACTTAAGCCCCTTTCATTCTTCGGCGTGTCGCCGGTTGCGAGCGAACGCGATCGGCACAATTTGTATGAAGCTTCATAGTATAGTCTGTTAACTTCGTGCGCGACGCTCCTGTGGTATGAGATCCAGATGCCAGCTGGGGGGGGGGGGGATGTGCAGAGGAGGGAGAACTCGCTCCTTGCCGCATCACCCGCCCCGTCTCCGCCACCGTCTCATACCGCAGAAAGGTCGCTCACGAACTTGTCCGGACTATCCCCCGAATACAGAAACGCTACTCAAAGTTTGAGTCCTACTTAACATTTAAGTATTGTCAAAATTTACGTTTTTCCATACAAATTCTGACAGGTATTGTCCACTTAACTTTATAAACAATGCTCAAAATTTGAGTTGCGTTTCTGTATTCAGGGGTATAGCTTTCATTTGTTCCGCGTGCCGCCGGTGAAGCTACGCAGTTTCATTGAAAATGCGCCGGTGGCGTTTGCGCGCGACTGGTACACGCCGAAGAATTAAAGGGGGCCTTAGATAGGTACGTAAGGGCAAACCCGCACTGCGAAATTACAATGAGAATATTTTCCGCATAAATCTGAAATATGTTCTATATAATTTGTGGCGAAACATGTTTTTAGTTTGCCGATTTAGGTTTGAACTAATTCATGTTTCCCCAGAAACTACCGCGACGCGTTGCGATTGAAATTCGGGTGAATATGTTGTGTTTTACTTTAGTGAGAACTGCATAGAAATTGCCAATAATCGCGAAGAGTTTTTTAGTCATGATGTAAGGTAAGGCAAGCCCGCACAGCGAAAATCTATATCTGAGATATAGGTATGGAAATTATATAAAGCTCCCCGTACCTACGTGCAATAAAAATCACCTCAGTCTTTCCGCTACTAAATCTGTGTTGCTGCATAAAACTCGCGCTAATAAATCGCTGTGGAGTTAACCGAAAAACTTCTTGCTATAAATATTTTCGCAAGACTTGACATACATAGGAAAATACTTTCAAAGGTGTCATCGCTGTAATAGAGTGAATCCAGTAGTACATATTTAGGTATGCCTTTGATTTATTCGCCGTGGGTGCATAAAATTATTATTTTGTGCAGTCGCGCGCGACTTAACTTTGTTTATTTTGCTGTTCACTATAGAAAATTTATAAAACTTGACGGTATGAAGACTGGCGTACTGTTGATTGACTACATTCCGTGTGTAGGTTCTCAATTGTGATATTATTTTACTTTTAACCAAGTATGTAGCAGTAAAAGTTAATAAGGTTAAAAAACAAAATCGAGTTTGTTGGAAAATAAAAATAAATTCAATAAAAACCAAATCACTGCCCCACTGTAAAAAAAAATGTTGCGCTACAGATGTTAAAATAATATGTAATGTACCCAATACATTAGGACTACGGGTGGATTTTGTGCATATTTAGCATTCTTGAGTTTGATTGCAACTATTGCAAACTTATTGTAATTATTATTTGCAAGTTGTATTTTATTGCTTTGCTTGCTGGTTACAATTGAAATCACTAAGGATTGTAAGGAGCCAAAGGAATAACTAGCCGGGCTGAAGTTTAATAATATAATTTTGAAATTATAAGGTAATTTCGTGTGTGACGCACAAGTCTTAGGCAGGAAAGAACTATACATCACAAATAAAAATTTATGTAACATACATATTCGATGTAATGCTACGGTGCGTTCAATTTATCTTAGCAAATTTTGCTGTCAGTAATGGAGAACAAAGAGTGTCATATAAATGTCAAAATCTATGGGTAAATTGTAGTTCCAATTTTCGCCGCCTGCCAAGGTAAATTGTTAGCCACTGTAGCTTGCTGTGTAATATATTATGCCTACTATTATACAACATTAATTTATACAGGTATATTTTAAATTATTAATTTACTCAAATAGGTACTATGTAATTATTTGGCGAGAGCAGCACCTGTAAGTGGTGTTACCAATTAGTTGTATGAATTAGATATTTAATAATGCGAAATAGCTTGTTTCATTTTTCCAATAATCTCATCTCATAGTAATATTAAGTAGCCATACATACCTACACCCTCCAAGTGAGTCCTTGCAGCTGCGTGTTTTAATTTATAAGCGAAAGACTCATTTGCCGGATGTCCTAATAACTAAACTGGTATAATATTGCGCGAGCGCATTGAAGGACCCTCCGATAAAATATTGAAACCATAACCTGATATTAATGTGGTAAAAAAATAATACTACAAAAATTTACATTTAATATTATTGTATTGCATCTTTCACAATCTTAAACTTTATAAATATTAACAATACATAATAATTCTACAACTATAATACAGTATGATTTTTTGTTGTTGACAGTAGTTGGTATAAATAAGCCACTTCGGTGATATTATTGTAAGTTTGTTATAAGTGAGCAATGTAAAATTAAGTACATGGAAAAACAACTGAATCGAAGTTATATATTTATGTCATCTGTCGCCTAGCAAAATATGGTCTCGGATTTTTCAATAGCACTAATCCTAATCTCCTACATACCTGGTACTAATTGTCAGACATGACGTTTATACCAGTAGAAACATAACTTAATTACGTTTTATGCAACATTATGGTAACATTTAAAAAAAAAGATACCAACTTACTGAGTTTAAAATATATTGTAGGTAACAATACGTCTGATATCTTTACAAAAAACGAAATCAATAATCATTGCAAAGCAATTTTTATCTTATTTATTACCTACATTATTTACATTACACTCTGCAAAATAAAAGTTTAAAACTCATAATAATAAACCGAATAAGAAATGTAGGGACTTCGTAATAAAACTATTTTAGCAAAATTTAAATTTATAACTTGTAATGGGCCAACGTTGTAGTCCTTTTTCGCTATGTTCTTCCGTTCAGCTGACGATGATTAATAATAAAATTATGATAGCTACTCCCTAAAACAACAAGAAATCACTAGATTGTACTATGTTCTGAAAAAATTTGGTTTACACCATAAACATGTGCCAGTGTTAACTGATATTTAATTAGTTTCCTGTTCGATGAATATTGTCATTTAAACATTCTACAACGTGAATTGCACTAAGTCGATGTTTCTAAAATGTCAGTCCAGGTTTTTTTTGTTTACTCTAGCCCCACTACTAGAAAGAATATACCTCTATAATTACTACATATACAGTAAAATATCTAAAATCGGGGGTTGACTAAAATACTGCATGTTAATTCATTTATTTGAAAAGCTCATTCGTTATTGCAATCTTTTGTCTCAAAATGTTACAAAAATATTGTTACACTTATACACGGATAAATATAACTTGAAATTACTAGGGTAACTTCTGTCTCACATTATTTTATAATATAAATTTTTACATGATGTTATGTGATAAAATAATACGATATAATATTATTTAATTTTTTGCAAATAATCTATTAGCACCACACGAAAGCATTGTGTATTCTGCAGTAATTCAAAGCACAAAATGAAACTTTAAAATACTACACACAATTATCCATAATTTCGTTTTCAAATTTATGTAAAATAAAATTTTATAATAATATTCCTTTACCTAATGCTAAATACACACGAACGCCAATGTGCTCACTAAGTGTCGAAATAGGATTCGTCGAAGAAGTGTGGTGGTCATTGAAGCATGTTTTCCATCAATATAGAAAAGTATCAAGAAATACCGGGATATCTAATTTCGTTTAAAGGTGCTTCTCTCACCGGGAGCATTCGTTTGTGGTGTAAAGTTATAGATTCGATTCATCGTCTTGCCATATACCTGGGGTCGCCGCAGTGTTTCTTCTTCCAATCATACCGGTCACACAAACAAACCATTCCCGTTTAATTAATATCATCAAACACACCTTGAAATTGGTAGCGTTCAATAAATATACAGAACAATGGTGAAAAGAGTTTTGACCAAGTTTTAGAACCGGCCGCCTGCTTGACACCATCCCTTTTTGGGAAATTAGGTATGTACAAAGATTTTAATGGTTAGAAAAAGAATTTCGAAAAATTATGATCTTGAGGTGGGAATCGCGGAACGCGGGTCGCGCTTTTTCTAACCATTAAAATCTTTGTACAAATTTTTCTAACATTTATATAATGTTAAAATTAAAATCGAATAATTAGGTATGTAGGTATACAATATTATGTAGTATGTATTTTGATACACCTCAAAAGATTTCAAGTTCTTATGAACCGGTTGATTCTTTCTAAAAACACAAAAAATCACCGGCATCAAGGTAAATAACCTTCACGGTTTTAAATTCATGACGCCAATGGCTTTTTTTTTACTAAAATACAATATACCTTACACACATGACTGCTACTCCGGGCATATTAAAAAAAAACTAAATTAACAAATCGAATCCGAAATCTTACATTACACGCGAACGCTCGTCATTCACAGAGGCAGTTACTACCAAGATACCTACCTACTGCTCGAAATCGACTCTGTAAAGTCATTACGGGCCAATCTCCTGGTGAGGAGGGAGGCACATTAAAACACGCACAAACTATAAATACAACAGTAGTACAAAGAAAAAAGAGTCTTGAAAAATGAAAAGAAAATTTTGAATTATGTTGTGATCCTCCAGCCCGGGTGGCTGCCTAAACTAGTCGGTTATAAAAAAAGCAAAAAGTACTTAATTGTAGTCAACGTAGTACAAGTAAGTACAATGTAGGTATGTAACCAATTCATAATATTTTTAAAAATAGCATTTTGTAGTATTTTATAATTTTCACACCATAAGGTTCCGATTCAATAACTTTGAAACAAAATTAAGTGCAAATATCTAATATGCCGAGAAATGATAAGCAATAATGCGCTTTATAGCCTGATATACTGTTTTATACAATGTTAGTTAAGTATAGTTGACCGTACACCTCACTCTTCTCAGATCCTGTATGCTCCCATAAAATTAAACCAATATTAACAACCTAATAAAAATCAGCATTATTATATAATTGTATAAACATTGACCAGCAACGTTCTGTACAACTAACATATTGCGTTGCAAAAAAAAATTACCTAGTTGCGCTTGCGATCTTTCCTAATATTCGATCTCATAACAAATCAACGTTTCTGACACGTACGATTAACAAACCCATGAATCTAGATTTCTAGAACCTATGGCAGTGTTACACAAACCCTCAGCATGAAAGTGGGTGATACTACGGCTTTTTTTCGCCTGCTGCTAATCCTTCAAGGATAAAAAAGCTTGAAGTATGTATGCACCTAACAGAAATCGAACCGGTGACGGGTAGGTCGGGAGCCAGCGTAACTTGAAGACAAATAATATTTATATATATTAGACCTTTTCTAAAAAAAGTCTTACAAAAATATAGTATTGATGGATCCTTACAAATATACATATATTATTATGTACTTTATTATTAAACTACATGGATAGCTAATGTCTACCGGGTGCTGATTCCGTGATTGGTTGGGGGGAATTGACACAGTGTACCTACACCTTTAACCCATAGGTTTATTGTGGATTAACTTCAATAACTGTATTCATGTGTTGAGGATGTGGCTTGAACTCTACAACCTCCTTCCACACCAAGTCTGCAAATAAATAAAAAACAATTCACGGATGATTTTTCAACCTCTTAAATCAGGGCTTTTTAGGGCCACTAGTTGGCGAAAGAGTTCTGCCCATTTGGTTGGGACCGGTGCCTGTGCGCGTCGCTGGGGAGCGCCCTGTAGTTGGGTGTTGCGACCTTAGGTTGAGGAGAACCCCCCTTTGCAGGCAACGCGATATGGGACCGATGGATGGAAGACTACCGTCATGTCCTAGGCCCTCATCAAGGCGAAGTCACCCAGGGGATGTTTAGTGGATATGGGGGTTTCTACCCCGAGTCCTACATACCCCTCGTGGTGGAGTTCCCGCCGCTGCGAGGCGATGCGTAACTGCATTTGGCCCCTGGTAAAAATAGGCAGGTACTCACCCTTCCACTTATCAACGGGAAGGTCCATGTCCTCGAAGCTCTGGTCGTAGGGCGCCGACTCGGGCTCGTCGGACGGGTCCGAGTATTGCGCCAAATATTCGTGAGCAAGCGCTTGTTCGGCTGTTATACGCCTAGAAAAAATTATAATAAGTAAAAGTTTACCTATCTTAAGAAAAATACAATAGTCACCACCCCCAATCTCTGCCGCGGGTGTTGTACAAGGTGACTAAAGGTTAAAACAGCTAATTAGCATGATATGATGATATACCACCTTCTTCTTCTCCCTGCCCTGTTCCCAGTCTATCTGGGGTCGGCACAGTACTTTTCCTCTTCCATTCATATCGGTCAGACGTCATTAAGCCATCCACTCCCTTTTGATTCATAACATCCATCACACCGTAAAGGTGCTATTGATGAATGAATGTATAGAAAATAGACGGAACAGACCATGTAGAGAGACCGATGAACGGATAGAGTGATTGGAATGACAACATTCCAATCCATACTGCTCAAGGTTTTGGCTTTGGTTTTACACCCGGCCGCCTGCCTGACACCAACCCTCTTTGGGTTGATATGATGATATACCACCAAGCTATACTATACTGCGATTTACATGCCCAATAGATGGCAACAGGGTCGCCCCTTTTAAATGGGTCCTAGCTTAGTCAAATGTGGGTGTGGTAGGGTGGTCATGTATGTGCAATCGTCTAGTTAGTAAATTGTTACCACTGTATTAATTTCTATACAATTATTATTAATATTTTCATTACTCATATCTTTAAAACTATGTGTTCATACCAATGTGTTGCTTCTACTTTATCTAGAAATAGATTTTGTTATAGACAAAATGACGCAAAAGGTCAAAAACGAAATAAGAAATAAACGACTATAAAGACAAACATTAAAAATCAATGTTAAAGGTCTGTATAGGTACTATTAATTGAAGTCGATGGCCGTGTGGTGACGGCAGAGTAGAATACAATTGTCACCACCCCAAATCTCTCCCGTGGGTGTCGTACAAGGCGACTAAGGATAAAACAGTGATGAAGAATGGGCAACAGCGTTCCTCTTATACCACCTAGCAATAGCAATGTACTGCGAATTTTGTGCCCGATAAATGGCAATAGGCTCGCCACCTATTACATGGGACCTAACATAATTGGCGCAACGTGGGTGCTAGTTCACCTCTGCCTACCCCTTTGGGGATATAGGCGTGATTTATGTATGTATGTATGTACTTGAAGTCTGATCAACACAGCGAAATTAATATTTATTTCCGGGGACCTTGGTTCTTTTCCCCCGTTTCATTGCTTAATAATAGGCATCGTTATAAACAATGATAAAAAATATATCTAAGAATAATTATCCTGTCATACTTAGATACCTAGTAATTGTTTACCAAAGATACAAACATACATACATAAATCACGCCTAAGTATATCAGAGGTAGGCAGAAGTGATTATTAACACCCACGTTTCGCCAATTAGGTTAGGTAGGTCCCATGTAATAAGGTGGCGAGCCTATTGCCATTTATCAGGCACAAAATTCGCAGTACATTGCTATTGCTAGGTGGTATAAGAGGAACGCTGCTGCCCATTCCTCATCATTGATTTATCCTTAGTCGCCTTGTACGACACCCACGGGAGAGATTTGGGGTGGTGACAATTGTATTCTACTCTGCCGTCACCACACGGCCATCGACTTCAAGTAATAGTAGGTACCTATACAGACCTTTAACATTGATTTTTAATGTTTGTCTTTACAGTCGTTTATTTCTTATTTCGTTTTTGACCTTTTGCGTCATTTTGTCTATAACAAAATCTATTTCTGTGCGATTTACGTGTCTGTTAGATGGCTATATCCTATTACATTCTTGTTCCTGTTACATGGAATCTAATATAATTGTTGAAACTGGTGGTAATTCACCTCATCTCCTTTTGGGGATAATATTTATCCCTGAGTTATATACTTTTGCTTGTTAGCGACAGACTGGCTAGCAGCTATTTCGATATTATTAATTTGTCTATTTAAATATTGTTCTTTTTTATATTTTTTACTTTCGGCCATTGTCATTAAATTAGGCTAGAATATAGTACAACTAAATGTCGAGCACATATTGCGTGTACGTCCTTGTATAACAGTTACTAACTTGTCAGCGTCCAACTCGAGCATTCTCTCAAGTAAGTTCACAGCGAGGGGGTTCGCTCCGCGGAACACCTCGCGGAATTCACGCCGCTTCAGGGCAGGTAGCGACTGGATGTAGTTCCGAGCCTGCAACAGCAAAATGTGACCGAACATATTTGTCAACTAAACATGAAAACCTATATGAATTGGATCGCATCCCTGTACCGTTGACTTAAGGATCGTCCTAATAGAACACGATTGTGCGATCATCGCAGGTTCGCGCGAATTTTACTCGTACGAACGCGCGACCTGGCCTAGTGAACTCGAATAGGTGTCCTACTGACAATCGCACGATGCGGCCGCGCGACTCTCAATGTTTGTACGCATACACGCGATGGTCGAATCGCGCGAATCACGCAATCGCGTTCTATTACGACGATGCCTTACACTAGAAGTACCCACAGCGAATACCCAGACTTAAAGAGGCATATTATGCAATTCGATGACACTCATAGAAAGGTTTAAATATCAAAGTAATAATGTAGTAATGTCCTGTGTTACAAGAATAGGAATATAAAGTAAATCTAAACCTTATAAAATATATTCTTGTACCATGAACTAAGAAGAAATTTTTAATTCTCATTAGTTTGTGTAATCATTATTTACTTTTTCTATCCATAATTATAACTAAATTATTTTTGGATGTCTTTAAAATTTTATAGTAACAAACATTATTTATAAAATACACATTAATGCGAAAACGCGCACATAATTATTGAGTCAATCACACATAGAACAGCACTTCAACAAATTCGCCACACTGAGAACAGCACAATATAAAATGGACTAGTACTTTTGACATTTATTTGATACTTCTTTTTAATTTTAGTCACGGCAAGTATTTGCTACACCTCTGCAGCATACAACAGAGACTACAGCAGTTTCTGCAATAAATTTTATTAAGAGAGAGTTTATGCAAATTTTATTAAGTGGTAAGTAGAAAGAAACTAGAAACTACATAAATATTAGGGCAAATTAATTTGGAGCTCCTATTATTTGCAAGCCTTACCTCTTCACTAATTATTTTATCAACAGTCTCTTGCTCAGGTTTCCCGCACAAAAACAATATCCTCGTGAGGTGATCAATATCTGACACACTTATGTTAAGGTTAACAAGCATCAAACTTACAAAAGCCACAGTGTCCAACACAAAACAAATCAGTAAAAGCAAGTTAATGCGAAGCTTCATCAATCATAGTATTGCATATTTATAGACCACCAATTTTATAGGTAAATAAATTGACCATTTAGGTGAGGCGAAGTGATCCCTTGGACCATGAAGTCTACTTACAGACTCAGAGGATATTTTCTGCATGAACTCCTGACCTGGGGTTCCGAGTATCTCCATTATCAAATTCAATTGATGGATATCTGTGATGTCCATTAAGGTTTAACAGCAAACAGTTGTATCTACACTTTAAAAACTATTATCAATATTAATTAGAAAAAATTAATTAGTAATTTTAAAGGAGCTAACAAGAACAAAGTTGTCATATCATAATGTTACACACATAAGTAACTTGTTATGTGAACAGTTTTTAAATGGCCAAATTTTATAATATGAATAGTAGACACACACATTACAGATGACTAACAGACTAAAGTTCCCAACCATATGGTAGTAAGTGAAATCATATAAGGACAATGCTAGGTTATAGCAAATCTAACATAATACATAATATAGCAAATCTAACAATAAATAAATAATTACAACATTGAGTGATTATATAGAGATAATGATACAGGGGAATAAACATAGTGATAAAAAGCTAACTACAACAAAAGGAAAAACACAAAAAATATTGAAAGGATACGGTCTGAACCAGGGAACAGAGTCCTGCCTGTCAGAAGCTCAGCCATGATACAACCAACAGACCAGATGTCAACAGTTTGATTATAATGCATCCAGTTCAACATTATTTCTGGTGCTCTATACCATCTGCAAAAGTACATTGAATTGTATATTATGATACATTTCTAATTATGCATACTCAGTTATATTTTATGTACTGTTTCATTAACTACCTACTTACCTACCTAAAAATATGTAATATTAATTTATTAAATAAATGTACAAACCTTGTCGCAACATATCCTGTCATTTCTGTCTCAGTAGGACGAGCCAGCCCAAAATCAAGTATCTTTAGCTCACAATCTTCATTTACAGCAATGTTAGATGGTTTTAAATCCTAATAAAAATGCACACAAAATAAGTCATAAAATTCAAGTAGTGAAAAGGAGTGTATTACTAATTCTTTTTTATTATTTACCCTATGAATAATTCCAGCAGAATGGATGTATTTAAGACCACGAAGTATTTGATACACAAGAAATTGAACATGGTCATCTGATAGTTTTTGGGTGCGTATAATATTGTTTAAGTCTGCTCCCATCAAATGAGTTACCAAATACACCTGTTGAAATTCCTCCAATGTTTTCTCAGGACTAAACACATCAAGTAATCCTGAAAGTAAAGCCAATATTTTGTATAATAAATACACAATTCAACTGAAACAAAAATATAAATCTGAGACTGCCCTATTAACTTGCTAGTTATATTTATTTGTTGACAGCAAACAAAGACCATTGATCCTTAGTGATTTCACTAAATGCAGTTAATCCACTAGGATCTAAATTGGCAATTTGTATATAAATATGATAGCACAGTGGATTGTATTTAGTGTTATATTATTAATTCTTCAAAGTAGTACATACATACATACATAAATCACGCCTATATTACCAAAGGGGTAGGCAGACGTGAACTAGCACCCGCGTTTCGCCAATTATGTTTGGTGCCATGTAATGGAGGAGGCGAGCCTATTACCATTTATCAGGCACAAAATTCGCAGTAGGTACATTGCTAGGTGGTATAAGAGGAACGCTGCTGCCCATTCCTCATCAATGATCTATCCTTAGTCGCCTTGTACGACACCCACGGGAGAGATTTGGGGTGGTGACAATTGTATTCTACTGTGCCGTCACAAAGTAGTACTTTGAAGAATTAAATTAAAAATATAAAAATGGTTTAGTTAGAAAAAGAAGAAATAAACTCTTATTGACACAACACAACAGAGAAACAAAAATATTAAACATTATATTAACTTGTCTCAAACTCGCCACTCCTTAGGGACATACATACATGAAAGCTATTAACTTACCAATAACATTCTCATGGTTCATATGCTTCAACATACGAAGTTCTCTATATGTTCTCTTGGCATGAACAGCTGATTGAAACGGTCTTGCCAATTTTTTTATAGCAACTTTCATGTTATACAAGGTGTCTATAGACGAGCTGTAAGTAAGTGGTTTTCAAGTGAATACAAAATCTAATTACACCTACGCAAGGGTGTCAGAATCAAAAACTACGAGTACAATCAATATTGAAACGGAACTACGAGTAGGTACATAAACATTGGCATTCTGCCTGCATCACTTCATAGGCAATTACATACCAAACCTGACCGTAAGCTCCAGATCCTACAGGTGTTAACATTTGATAACGCTCGGGGACAGTCCATTCTGTTTTGTTGATTTCCACGTTATGAAATCGAGGCATAGTAGGATACAGAAAGCTCGAATCGCACTGAAAATGTATATGAAATATATATAAGGGCCGACGGAGATTTGGGAATATTAAGCACAAAGCCTTTTAACAAATTATGAGAAGAAATAATAGAAAGAAAAACGTATTACCAAAGAGTATATAATACACTACGTTTAGTATTACATTGATTGAATAAAGACGGAAGGCCTAGGCACGCACAGATTAAAATAAGTTTTCCTTTCAAAATCAAATATTTTATCGTAGAAAAAGCAAGGCCATGTATTCCAAACTATACAGCCAAGCAAGTTTTAAATAATGGTGGAAAGATTTTTAATATATTTACATAAACACATTACAAAATGTTGGTATTTATTACATAAACACATTATAAAATAATTTTAAATTGACTTTCTATAAGGAAAGAATAAAATGTCAACAACGACAAAGAGTCCAACAACTCAAGAATAAAGATAAAAAAACCTACTTAAAGTGACATTTGTAGGCCTAGCACGGGACGTGGACAAAATCTCTCCTCCACTTGACAGTGTTTTGCCTTGGGAATAAGTGTGAGTTAGAGCGAGACGAAAATATTATCTTTTCCGCGAGGAGTTTTTGTCCACGTCCCGTGCTATACGGGGGCTGGGGTGGCCAGCAGTACGACGAAATTGATAAACTTCTTTTGTGAATTACAAAAAAACGGAAGTTAATAAAATTAAATTCAGAGAATATGTTAGAAAAAAAATTAGCTTTCTAATGATATACTTCTCATTCCTGCCGGTTTTTCAGTACCACTTCTGTACCGTCTCCTTTAAGTGACTTTAAATATGACAAAAAATAGACTTTAACGTCTATTTTTTTTTACTTCGGACACGAATTTGACAGGTGCATATGTTGTTGTGTATTGTTGACTAACAATAAAACATTACATTTGCACCTGTCAATTTAGTATCCGAGATAAAAAATTTACTTTATAATAAAGTGAATTGCTTTGAAAGATAAAATTCACATCGAGTGTTTTATTGCCAATCGCCACTCCATTAGGGTAACCTACACAGAGAACGTTAAATGTTCAAGCACTTGGGAAGATATTGAAATATGAAACACCGATATTACAATTTTATGCACAAAACGGGCGTTTTTTCACTCACCTGACCGGTGATTGGAAAAACGCCCAACAAATACATACTCCACATGGCTGTATGGGCCAATTTCCGTGACCTTCCTTATTAGTAGCATAAATTAAAAAAAAATCTTGTCTTTCATACTGTCAATTTCTAACTAAAAAAATATTTGTTTGGATTGGCAAGTTGGAAATTAATTGGATCGTGGTTTGTTTTGTGGTCCGATTAAAATTTTCAGAAAAACAATCTCAGCATGGCGCAAACTGCGGGTGTAAAGCCCATGTCTATAGTAGGACGTGTAGCAAGTGAGCGTGAAAGATGTATCGGCATGACGGAAACTGAGAGAACCTGGCGCAAACAGTGGTTAAAAGATCAAGTTTTAGCTGCCAATGAACCACTGCACGTCGAAGAATACTGGAAAGAACGAACTAATCCCATCCGGCGATTCTATCGCAAGCCTTTGGACGTCTTATTTACCAAATTGACCCCTGTCTTGGTATGAAGGATTACATAACAATAACCTTTTCGTAGTTATTTGAGACCCATTAAATGAATAATAAATTATGAATTACTCGAGAATTTAAAAAACATGCAATGAAAATACCAGCAATTGACATTGCATTACTGTTTTCAGGGTCAAGACCGAGCTGTAAATTATAGGTACATAACTGGCAAATTGGGAATTATGGCTGTTGCAGTACTTTCAATACATTATTATTTCAAATATAATAGAAATGTAAGTAAAATAATGTTTGATTCCAATCTAAATTCTTTTACAAAATTTAACCCTACATTATTTAATCAATTATTTTAGGACTGGACTAAGAAAGGTGGTTGGAGAGTGTTGAGGAGCAAACCTATGGTCCTTCCTGGTCAACCTGGTTTTCCTTATAAGTCTGAAAGATGTCAAGATTCTGATTATGCAGACAGGGGTTTCAAGAAGGCTACTATTTAATGGAAAACAATATACTTTAGAAATTTATTTGCAATATCTGCTACTGCAATGTTGTTAATTAGATAATAAACACTATATATGAAATTTTGTTTTTGTATTTAAACTATTGATATTATGGTACACAATCTTCAACCTTAATTATCAGTGCCTATAAAATTACAAACCACATGTGTTAGTTAGATCTGTGTACCAATAATAAAAATTTTGTAATAGATTTCTGTCCATACTGATCATAATTAAAACATGAGCTTCTGACATTAAAAAAATTTGCATCATAATATTATGTTCTCAAAAAGACACTAGCTTTTATAATAATTGTTTCTAATAATTACAAATAAAATGTGCCTTTAGTTCAATTATGCAAAATGTATTCCTTCAGCATTAAAAGCATGCAATAATTTCATGAAGTCATCAACATCCATTGTTCGAGCTCTCATTTGGTCTGCTTCGACACTAGTTAGGATTTCTTGCACTTTTTGTTTTATATCAAAGTCTTCAGGTATATCCTAAAATATAAAAAAAGTATTTTCCAATAATTTATTTCTATTATATATATTGTAATATGAATTGATACCCACTTTGTTATGCAATGAACAATGAACTCTATAGTTTTTCTCTAGAACAGCCATAGTAGTTGCATGTTTGAAGGCTGCAGATAAGGTTTTATTTTTTCTAACAAAAGCAATCCTTGTTAATCCATCCCACTCAACAAAGTTAATGGGAGGTGGTGGATTCCTGGGTTCTATTCTAACCACACTAGACTCAACCTTTGGTGGTGGCTTGAAATTGTTTTTGCCAACCTGAAAGAAAATTATTTTGATGTCACCACATTTTTCTCCACTATGGGTATGATATCAGGACACTAAAGATTTCAAGAACAACAAGACATGTGCAAGGCACTCGTAGTGTGATAGTGAAAGTGAATAATTGCTGCCTCTGGATAATATTAAAATCACATCAAGATACACTTTTAACATATCTATCTAGAATATAGATTATTTGTTGATTGGGATACAACTTATTAAAAAAAAATGTATATTAAATATCTTCATAATTATTACCTTCATCAACATATCAACTCTAGCCAATAATTGAGTATTAATAGACAATCTACAATATAACTTGTCACCTGGTTTTGCCACAAGCCTTTGCGCAAATTCTTTTTGGAACATTAATACTGCACATCTGAAGAATGGTCTGTGTAAAAGTAGTTTAAAAACAAGGGGAGAGCTAATTTGATATGGTATATTAGCAACACATATATCGAAGAATGGCAATTCCGTTTTTAATACATCCCCAACAAGTATTTGTAATTTTGCTTGGTAAGGCGTTCCTTGTACACGTTTCTGAAGTTCAGCTACCAATCTGAAAAAGTATTTGTTTTTCAAGTATTGTTTAAAACCTTTTGATACAATTTAAATTTTTCAAATTATTACCTTGTATCGATTTCACAAGCTACGACTTTTTTCACTCTATCAAGCAGTTTTACAGTCATATTCCCTGTGCCAGGTCCAATCTCAAGAGCTACATCAGTAGGGCGTAATCCAGATTTGTCCAACATTGACGTTATAATAAGCGGGTTTTTAAGAATATGCTGCCCAAAATCTTTATTAAATTGAATACCTGAAAAGAAAATGACAAATATTTTTATAATAGTACCTTTATTTACTTAATTGAAAGAATCTGACTAAAAATAATTACCTTGTTTTGCAACATCGTTGTGTGTTCTTGATTTTTTTTCAGGTTTTATCTTCGGCATTACGTTTTATACTCAAATAAAACTTTTCAAAATTACAATAAATAAATTAACTCAGCTGATACCATACACAAATTTTTAGGTTATGTTATTTTTTTTTCTTCCATTTGTGGAGAAAACGGGTAATAGTCTATACAGCCGTGTCTTCTTTTTAGCAGAATGTTAAATATTGCTAATGATTGCCCGGAGTGGCGTACGCCAGTAAAAACATCCGACACCATTTAGTTAGGGTCCCATAATTCTTGAATATATTAATCATGTTAGTTAACACGAATATAAACACAATTTAGGACCATTTTTTTGTAATGATAAAAATTCGACGCTTGTGTCACTCAACAAAATTAATATTATTGACACGCCAAAAATCTCTATTTTTTTTGTTATAAAGTTTTAATTCCATGCATTCAATATATAATTTATATTTTTTTTTAAATAGAAAATAAAATATCAAATTCATACTCAATCATGTTTTTTTATTATTATGTTATCTGTCTACCTACCGTTCCATTTTAATGGCAACATTGAATACAAATTTTTGGCATGGTTGATCTTTACGGGACCGAGTGATAGAAACCGTTTTGTGGAAATAATAATATGAAAATGGAGTGGAAACCTGAACCCGAAGGATTACGACAGATATTGACGCTCCTCAAGGAGTCTCAATCACCTGATACCGCTACTCAAAGAGCAGTTCAACAAGTATCCTTTTCATAATTTTCTCGCTACGTTTGATCGGCGTGGATATTTTTTTATGTTCTAACCGTTTTAATTGATAGTCATTCGACTTAAAACTGTTTTGATAAGATAAGTAAAGTTTTAGTGATTTTTTGTATTACGGGGCTCATCATGAGCTCAGCGTCGCATCTCGACGCTTACGATGAAATCGATTTTTCCGACATGACAGTTATTGACAGCCACGATATTTTCCTATTATGTATTATCTCAGAAATTGGAAGAGCTCAACAAGTACCCTGATTTCAACAACTATTTGATCTTCGTGCTTACTAAATTAGTCACTGAAGAGGAGCCCACTAGGTCTTTGAGTGGGTTAATATTGAAAAACAATGTTAAAGCACACTACAACAGCTGTCTTCCAGAAGTAGCTGAATTTATAAAAAGGGAATGCTTATCGGCGGTTGGTGATCCATCACCACTTATTCGAGCCACTGTTGGTATTATTATCACCACAATTGCCAGCAAAGGTGAATTAACCTCATGGCCTGAACTTTTGCCAGCATTATGTCAAATGTTAGATTCCCAAGACTACAATGTTTGTGAGGTAACACCAGATTATCAAAATTAACTTAGAAATTTCAATGTTTATCTTTTATGACATATTTCTATCATTTATAGGGAGCATTTGGAGCTCTACAAAAAATATGTGAAGATACAGCAGAGTTATTAGACAGCGATGCATTAAACAGACCATTAAATGTATTGATTCCAAAATTTCTACAGTTCTTTCGACACTCTTCTCCCAAAATAAGGTGTCATGCTATAGCTTGTGTTAATTATTTCATCATGGGTCGTACACAAGCCCTAATGTTGCATATTGATGCTTTTATTGAGGTAATTATGATTTAATAATAATCTGGTTTATTTTTTTACTAAATACATCTTATAAAATGGACAAACTATTTCTGTAACAGTTGGTATTTCAGAAGGCTTTATGTAATATGAAATATTGTTTTATTTTATCATGTTTGTAATGCTTATAAACTGTATTAATGTAAAAATGTTGACTTTTACAATCAGAAAATATTTACATAATTAAATTAATATTTATTTTAGAATTTGTTCCACCTGGCAGCAGACGATGATACAGATGTAAGGAAAAATGTTTGTCATGCTTTGGTATTGCTACTGGAAGTTAGACTGGATAGACTAATACCACACTTGCCAAACATAATTGAGGTAATATTTACTATCATTTATATTGCTTTTAAAAAAAAAATTATAAGTATAAAGATTTTGGAGGTTAGAAAAAGAATTTCGAAAAATTATAATCTTGAGGCGGGAATCGAACCCGCGACACGAAATTCTTTTACTAACCTCCAAAATCTTTGTACTAATTTTTCTAACATTTATATAATGTTAAAATTAAAATCAAATAATTATAAGTATATAAAAACAAATTAATTACCCCATTGTGATTCTTGTTTAGTACATGTTGGTGCGCACACAAGATGCTGAGGAAGGTGTAGCCCTGGAAGCCTGTGAATTCTGGCTGTCTCTTGCTGACCAAAATGTTTGCCGAGAGGTATGTGTAACACTGTAAATTTCGATGTTATTTAAATTTTTTTTTTGTGTTTTGAATTCAATAATTACTCTTATTAGTTGATTATTAAAAGTCCCAGAACAAGAGTGGCGACTTGCAAATTTGTACATATAAATGCATTTCATACTTAGAAGAGTAAATGTGTGGTGACAAGTTTCCAACACTTCAATTAATACAAAGAAAAAGTGATCAGAACAATTTCTAACAATAATTTCTTGATGCAATGTCTATAATACAAGCAGATTCCCCTTGATGTAGGTTTATAACTATCAGAAAGGGGCTGAAATTGTATATTGATTGTGAGCGTAATTCGTGTTTTTTTGTTTTCGTAAGGATCACAACGTTTGGGCAGCTTTTTTTATAGACCATGCAAAATTTTGCGTGATCTATTATAATCTAACGCTATTTACAATTTTATGTGTGTGCGGATGTGAAATGAATCATAAGCAAAATTTCATTAAAAACTATAATTTAGAAATATCAGTAATTTATGACCTTAATCTACATTGTCTATTAAAATAATATGATCATTAATCCGTCTTTATATTATTTGTCAGGTTCTTGGACCTCGACTCCCGGCGCTTTTGCCAGTCCTTGTTCGTGGTATGCGTTACTCAGAAATGGACGTTATTCTGTTGCGTGGCGACCGCGACGACGATGCTGACGATGCAGAGCCCGACCGGGAGTCGGATATACGACCACGATTCCACAAACCGCGGTCCCATACAATCAAACATAATGGTAATATACTTTTTGCTTATAACTTTTACATTTGTGGCGAGAACACCTGCATACCTAGGCCGATCGTGATAGACAGGTTCTATTGGACCAATCTGTCGAGTGCCCTAAATTACATGGGGGAATTAATACCCACTCACGTTTCGCCAATAAGGTTAGGTCCCATGTAATATATGGCGTGCCTATTGCCATATATCGGGCACGGAAATGTATAGTGTTCTTAAAGGAATGCTACTGCCTATTTCTCTTCACCGTTTTAATCTTAGTCGCCTTGTACGATACCCGCGGGAGAGGTTTTTTCTTACATGGTAGAAAAATATAACCTACTTACTAGTCATTCATTCATTTATTAATGTCGATTGTGGTATAGATATATATGTTTCCAATTTGAACCAGTAGTTTCTGAGATTAACGCATTTAACCAACCAACCACTCTTCAGCTTTATAATATTAGTATAGATAGTATACAGGATTATTTTTAAAACACCAAAAACCTCGCAGGAGTAGCTGGCTAACATCATAAATATCAACGTTTGTTTTATGAGTTTAAATATAATGCTATACATTAAGCAAAACATTTTTTTTTAAGTTAACGAAAGGATGACTATACGCTAGGCCCGCGCTCTGCTTAATGCCGATGCAAGTAGATGTACATAGTGTTATTGACTTTTAGAGCGATAAATTAAATTAATATTTTTTTTAATGAATGTTAAATCTTACGAATCATCAAAAGTCATAGAACATACATTGTTGCATAATTATGATGTTAGCTATGTACTCCTGCGAGGTTTTTGGTGTTTTAAAAATAACCCTGTAGATTAAAGCGGCGATGACTCAGCAGGCGCAGGCGACAGCAACATGTCGGGCGGCGGCGAGTCGGACGACGAGGACGAGGGCGGCGCGGACGCGGACGACGGCTCGCTGTCCGACTGGAACCTGCGCAAGTGCAGCGCGGCCGCGCTCGACGTGCTCGCGAACGTGTTCTGCGCGGAACTGTTGCCCGTCCTCTTCCCGATCCTCAAGGAGACTTTGTTCCACGACGATTGGGTTATAAAGGTCAGTCCCTCTCGTGTGCTCAATGCTGATTTTTAATCTGTACGTCTGTAGACGACTTTTAATTGGACTACTTGAAGCTTAGGATCATGATAATTTAGATTTGATTCTTCGTTAAAAAAATTATTCCGAATAAAAATATTGACAGTCAAGACAACAATGTCATAACCCTTATTGAAATATTTTAGTATTCGGAAAGTGTTAAATAAGGGATTCCTACCCGGCTAGTATCGCCTTGAACTTACAAAAATAATTGGATTTTCGACAGTTCAAAGCAATAAATGGCTATATTTATTAATATAGCTTATTCAATTCAGGCTTCAATTCAGGCTTATTCAAGTGTTAAAATCCAATTATTTTTGACTGTTCAACGCGATAGATGGTTAGGTCATATCGTGTTTCTGTGGTCATTCTAGCTGGGCTAGAGTATTTTGGGCATGAGACCCCTTTTCCGAAATGAACTAATAACACTCAGACCTCTATAGCCATATTTATTTAAAAAATCCTATCTATAGTCCGTAAACTTCGTGCGCGACCCTCCTGCCGTATGAGAGATGGTGGCGGGACGGGCCACTATAGATGTTAGCGGGGGCGGGTGATACGGGGAGGAGGGAAAACTCGCTCCTCCCTGCATGGAACATCAACGCGCACGAACTTGTCGGACTATAGTATTCCTATTGATACAAACTTAACAATCTAAAAACTTTGAGGTTGATACGTTGATTTCGACTCTGGTAAACTGTTTCCGACAACAGTGAATCTATATCGATTATTTGAGAATAATAATAATAAGCCCTTTATAAGCTCTCATATCAATACAATCCATTTTTAAATTACAAATTATTTGATAAGTACATATTTATATTATAATACCTGTGTAATTTATATTAACATTCAACTTTGAGAATGGCAGTGTTAAATATTTCGAAAATATGTTGACAGGAGAGCGGCATCCTAGCGCTGGGCGCGGTGGCGGACGGGTGCATGGCGGGCATGGTGCCCCACCTGCCGGACCTGGTGCCCTATCTGGTGTGCTGCCTGGCCGAGCGCAAGGCCCTAGTGCGAGCCATCACGTGCTGGACGCTCTCGCGGTACTCCCACTGGATCGTGTCGCAGTCGCACGACCTGTATCTGCGACCAGTGATGACGGAGGTAACCTTACTTATTTATTTAACATAATCAAACGGGTTAAACAAAGTTCATAGAAAAAGTTAAGACACGACCATTCCTTGTTAAGACATCTACGGCCCGAGTTCACCATCACGTATAACAAGCGATTATACTTAACCATCAGTTGATATTAACATCGTATGGGAGAACTGTCAAAAACTGATGGTTAATTTTTAATCAGTTATTTTACGTGTTGGTAAACCCGAGCCTCGAATGTCTTGACAAGGAATGGTTGCGAATCTGTAATTTTTCTGAACTTTTTCTAATCACAGTTTTCTTTGTGATAGTGTTTCTAACGTATGTGTAATGCCTAAATATAAATAATAAGGAATGTAAATTTTTTGAAGTACTAATTATTGGCTTTAATTGCCATTATATTTGACTCATTGAAATAGAAGTTTATCCTTGTAAAAGAGATTTCAATACAGATCAAACATCAATAAAAAAAATGTATACCTAACTCATTAAAGTTTAGATTAAAAATTTTGTAAGAAAATAGAATTGTGGCATGTTAATAAGGTATTATAGTTCCTTTATATAAAATTTCAGCTTCTGAAACGCGTCCTTGACAATAATAAGAGGGTACAAGAAGCCGCTTGTTCGGCATTCGCTACGCTCGAAGAAGAAGCTTGCACAGAACTGGTTCCATACCTTGGCTACATTCTACAGACGCTCGTGTATGCGTTCAGTAAATACCAACACAAAAACCTTCTTATCTTGTATGATGCCATTGGAACACTGGCAGACTCAGTCGGGCATCATCTAAATAAACAAGAGTATATCAATTTATTAATGCCACCCTTAATCAACAAATGGAATGTTTTGAAAGACGAAGACAAAGACCTATTTCCATTACTTGAGGTTTGTATATTATTGTCGACAACTTGCTGTTATGTATTAACATATAACTGGATTGAAATCTGTAATATACAACCATGTTCCTTTTTCAGTGTTTATCATCAGTAGCTACAGCACTCCAGTCAGGATTTTTGCCTTACTGTGAGCCTGTATTCAGAAGATGTGTGTCCTTAATAGAACAAACATTAAATCAGAATATTGTAAGTTTTCAGTATTTTCTTTTCAACACAAAGTAACTTCTCTTCAATAATTTGTACATTTACATTGTTTTATAGGCAAACAGCCAAAGTCCCGAGCAGTTTGACGCACCAGACAAAGATTTCATGATTGTGGCTCTTGATCTATTAAGTGGACTGGCTGAGGGACTAGATGGACACATAGATCACCTTGTGCAGAACTCCAATCTAATGCAATTGCTATACCAGTGCATGCAGGATCCCATGCCAGAGGTACTTATCTTGAAACTCATTATCAAAAGTAGATATTATCAATATAATGCAATTTTGTCATTCAGAGTTGACAATTTACCATTTTGTTTGTTTGTCAGGTCCGTCAGTCGTCGTTCGCGTTACTCGGTGATCTTACCAAGGCGTGCTTTCAGCACGTTCACCCATACATCCCCGAATTTTTGCCTATCCTCGGCATGAACCTGAACCCCGAGCTTATTTCAGTCTGCAACAACGCCACTTGGGCGATTGGCGAGATTAGTATTAAACTAGGTAATTAATCGATATGTTATTTCTCGTTAATGTATGTTTATTATTTACTAATAAACTGCCTATCATGTACTTGACAAGGAATAATATAAATGTTTATAATGATTCCAGGTCCCGAAACATCCAAATACATACCTCTGGTACTCAATCATTTAGTTGAAATCATCAATAGGCCTAACACCCCCAAAACACTTCTTGAAAACACAGGTAAGTGATGATTTAAATGTCATCAAAGTATTATTTATCTATATTTATTAAATATAAATAATATTGAATTTATAATAACTATTGTATTTGCTAGAGGTAAACTTGAGTGTAAACATTTTAGGTCTTGGTGGCAGTTACTGATGAACATAAGTTTTATCTATGTATTTTTGTCACAGCTTTATATTGATTTCTCTCATATTTATAGATCATGTTATTCACTTTATGTCAATTCTTGTTTATTTTTATGGTGGTTTCTGCCGTACATTAACATCCAAATGCTTAAGGCAGAATACACAGTCACTGTTCCTAATTGCATCTAATTTTAACATTGAATATTACTATGGTACAGATTATTTTATTTATAATAGCATAAATTTACCTGCATTGACCTTGTCTGTCTAACCTATGTAAGGTGTATTTATTGTAACGCCCAAATAGGAAATACAAAAATAAATATTTTTTGTAGCAAGGAATTTACAGTCTTTGCTTCCTAATTATTATTTTCATTTATGGAATTATCTGTAAATATATTAGAGTTGAACACTATCTACAGGAACACTAATATGTATGCCAGGGTGGGAAAGATGGTCTTTATTCTAAAAAAGTGGCTGTTTTTTGTATATTGTGAAAAATATTTTATAATGTTTTGCCCTGCCTGGCTAAAGAATTTGCTTGGGTCTATTACAATCTTGGTCAATACCAATAATTATTTAATTTTATGATCACTGTCAATTAAATTTATAGTCAAAACGTCTTAGTTCTATTTTGATGTTACAAATATTTTGCTTATCTTTACCTTTATATATTTTTGTTAATATTACTAGACTGGACTTATCCCCGCTGCGCTAATATTATGGTGGTGCATGATTGGTTAAGCTTGTAACAATTAAATTTGTGCATTGTCAAACTTTATGACTGTACTGGGCCATCTCATATCGATAATTCGATTAAATAAATTAGTATGAATAAGTTTCACATTATTTCTATTTATAACACTGATTTGTTGCTGAATTTATGTACTTTGAGTATGTTTTGAATGGTTTGTTGATTTGTTTTCTTGGTTTTGTTCTCGGTATATCGTGTCGTGGCGTGTAGCGATTACTATCGGTCGGCTAGGTTATGTGTGCCCCCACGACGTCGCACCCGTATTACATCAATTTGTACGCCAGTGGTCTGTAGTCATTTTTTTTATTATTACTTTATATTTACGATTACGTTAATATATTTAGGTATTATTTCGATTGTGGATGGTGTTTGTTAATTGCTTGTTAATGTTATTCTTTTATACCATTTGTTGTTCTGATTTGAGTTCAATTAGGCATGAGATTGTATACACTAATAAATGGCCACACTAGCGAAACTATCACTGATCTATGGGGTGGTATTTGGTTGATCATCTTATTTCAGTGCTGTACTTATGTGTGTTGAACACCATCCGCTTTCTATGAATATTATCTTTCACAATTACATGTATTAACCAAACTGCGATGCAAATTGTTCGCTGTAAATATTTCCCCAACCCGTTATTGTGTATTGTGGACTGACATGAAACATACAAGGTCGCATCGTGTGTCGCCCGTGTACTCTTTTAAATTTGCTTACAGTTTGGTATGCTCATTCGAATTAGTGTTCACAAATTAATGATTATGTTTTGTGTGCCTATAATTTTCTATCCTTCCTACTAAGAATTTAAACATTTATTTTGCCATATTTGTATCTACATATTATGAATATGATAATTATTTATTTTTAACATCATACCTCTATATTATACTTGCTTATTTTTACACTTATTATTCCAACAATTACCGTAGAAGACATTTCCAAAACAGTTAAAATTAATAATTAATACAATATGAAAGCTATAATTAATTATGTCTAGTATGATGAGCTGTGAGCGCGTATGTGACCCGGTGTACTGTTCAGGTGCACATCGCTGCGGAACATTCGCGACAACGACGAGAAGGACTCTGCGTTCCGTGGCATCTGCCAGATGATCCAAGTGAACCCTAGCGGCGTGGTGCCGGACTTTATGTACTTCTGCGACGCGGTCGCGTCCTGGTCGCACCCTAAAGAGGATCTGAAGGAGATGTTCACGAAGATCCTGCACGGGTTCAAGACGCAGGTGGGCGACGACAATTGGCGCCGGTTCGCCGACCAGTTCCCGGTGCAGCTGAGCGCGCGGCTTTCCGCCATGTGCGGCATATAGGCACGCTCGATGCCTTTCTGGTGAGTGTGCTCAATATCTTTCATTTATATGTTATAATAATGTTCAAAGATAAGCTAAATCGTATTAGATCATTATTATTCATTATGAATTTATATTGGATCATTATGTACCTCGTCGGACACGCAATTAGTTGCTTGCCTCTTTTTCGTACAGTTTGGCAATATAAAGACTTACATAAAAACAAGAATCACTTTTACCTGAAAGTTATTATTTGCAAAAAATCATTTTAGCAATTTCCTTAATAAGGCCCAAGGAATAAATTGAGAATATCCATCGCCAATAAGTACCTAAACATAAATAGGCAATACATGCTGGGGTGTACCTGGTTTGCCTGTGCAGTTTATCTTTACAGGCGCACCTTCACAGAAGCGTGTATGTCGCACAACTGGCCCCAGCCAAGTGGCCAATCTAGTCGAACGCATAGAAAACAAATTTATGAAACTGACTACAGAGAAAACAAAACGTCAGTTTCATACTTTTGTATTTTATGCATTCAAATATAAAAGCCACTTTTGACTGGGCCCTCTGTGCATGTATGGTTTCCATTGAGCTGAAGTTTGTTGTACACCCTAGCGTGTACCACCTGCTTTAGTCCTAAATCTGCCAAGTGTTTTATAAGTATAGGAGTATATTGTAAGTATAGGAGTTGAGCAAGCAGGCAGTGACCTGGTGGTGGTTTCCGTTGCAGGGGAACCAATGTCAGCAGGGGTCGGGTCGACATTGCGACACAGCCGGCGGCCGCGGGGCGCCTCCGTCGCCGCCACCGACATTCGTGCCAACACACACCACTATGCACTTCCGACATGGTCGCACACGATATTTTTGATCTAATATTTCCCATTAATTGTCGCGTATACCCAAATCGTTAGTACCTGAAAGTTTCCGTTTGGTTGTTGAGCGGCACTCACCGCACTGGGTGTGACTTGTGACCGCTTTGGGTCGCGGCGGTTGTGAACCGCGGCGCACCCCTTGGGTGCCGGGCTTACTGTACTCGTGTCGTCTATGTGTGCGCACGTTGCATGCTTGCGTGTCGTCTCATTTTGTTAACGTATTGATTGTTCACTCGTTGGCCTGTAGTCGTAGTTTTACTCGCACGAGTCCTTTCTATAATAATGGTGACTTGTTGAGCGAAGAAGTTTGATCGGAGTCTGTATTTGTACTGTATTTGCATGAAACCTTAGTGTTAGATGTAGTGAATTCGATGTTGAGACGCCATCACGTTGTTTTTAAACTACTATTTTGGATCGGTGTTTAAATATGTTCCAGTATTCAATTTTAATGTAGACGATAAATTATTTGTTTTTGAGATGCCGATAAAAATTATATAAAATGTAGAGGCAATTCCATTTATCATCCTTCTATCTTCATTGTCTCTTTATAGAAACACGTTGAACTTAAAAGATCAGTATCGTGCTCCCATTTGGAAAGCGTAGACAATTGTTGTTCCGTATTATACTCTCGGGATGAGGCATGGGTAAATAACAGAACTGGGATAATATTGGAATAGGCCAAAATAGAGTTGAATATTTATTTTTGCTAACCAAATTTGTACAGTCATTTTACTAATATACATGAAAGTTTGAACACTTCAACTGCCTTGTTAAGCTCTCGTAATCAGCTGGTAAAGTTTAATTTCACATGAGTGCCATACTCATCACTTTGTTCTTATGGACGAAAAAACAGCAAGAAAACTATAAAATAATAGTAAATTTTCCATCAAGTGTACAAAACGAATCATTTTTATCCGATGATAGTAATATCGAGGATAAAAAAGGTTTTGTGGACGAGTAAGAAACTCTGCTTTTCACTTCGATTGCGAGGATATAAAACAGTAGTTTATCATAACATTTCTTAAAATTTAAACAAAAATTAGTACATTCAGTTTTCAATACTGAAGGAAATTGTTTTTCCCATTGATATTAGGCTTGGGCGGCAGACCTATACAGCCAAGTATTAAATTAATTTTGTAATAATAATTTTCTTAAATGAATTTAATAGCTACCGTACCTACTTGAATTAAAATTTTAATATCTTTTTTCTTAACAAACAATCTCTGAATTTCTTATTGTGTTTGGCTGCATGGCTTTCTTGTCTTAATATAGACACATTTATGAGTATATACGTTAATGCTCTAGAGCACAAAATTCGATTTTGTGCAGACTATATCCTGCACAAATAAGCACTTTCAGAGCATGAGAAGTGAAAATATTAAACCATATTGACTGATTATTTAGGTCATTTTTAATAACGCATTAAAAGATCACCTACGTTCCCCCATGGTAATTTGTAACTAGACAAGGACTAAGCAACTCCCTTTATAGTTAAACGTGTTTTGTTACTTTAGTCTCATCTCGAATCAATTACTAACTTGATTAATTAATAATGATGCATGATATGTTTACAGTTATATAATTTTGGTAGTAAACTTACCGTAACGTGTAATGGCTGGGCATGGATTCAGGCATTTGCGCAATGGCGCAGTGGCCAAGATAATATTAATTTTGTTGTGTACATTATTAACTGATGCCATTCACTGCTCAAAAACCCTTTACTTATTTAGTTTCATATCTATTTGTATGTTCATGTAGATGATAGATTTGGCAACTTTGCTATATTTCACGTGGTCAAATAAATATTATGATTTCGCGCATCAAAGGCATTTACTTCTGCGTCTCCATAGGAGCTTTTTCAAATTATATTTTAGTAAAATCATCGCGTTAACTACTATTTTATGTAAATTACAAGACTTAGTGAAATCGAGAATTTATGTCAACTGTGATTTGTGACTGGTTTATTTTGACTAATATATGTGTATGTTTATATGTCTGTGTCCGTGTAGGTGTAATATATTGCTTTGATAGATTTTATGACGGCTAGATTTCTGCTATATAATGTACCAAATAGTATTTTTACGTTGCATATTGTTTTGATGAATTTGTATGTTTGTGTTGTGGGGTTGGGCGGAGGCGTGCCCTCGCCCTGCCTCGACTTGTATCACCATTGATATAAAGTAATATTTACGTGTATATTAAATTAAAGTAATATTATGTATATGTAACTAAATACATATTGTGATTTATATTATATGCAAGTAAATTGTTATTTTTTTTTGTTTAAAAATGCTAAAAGTCTGACTTTACATGTTTGTTGTCATTTAGTTTTTCAGATATGGGGAATCTGAATTTCGATAGTTTGAATGACTTGAGTCTATTTACGATTTGCAATTGTAGCTTTAGAAGTTCTGTGGAATTGTATTAAACTTTTCGGGGATATAAAAGATGGAAACATTCCGTTGGATTTAAAATTATTTTTGGGCTTACCAGTAAATTGATGTAACATACATTATTATCATTATTTTTAATTGTCAGTATAAATTTGTTACATAATGTGAACAAGTGCTTGAAATAAGTACTTCCTCGGTCCCTGAAATCCTAGTTGGTTCCTATCCCGAGTCCTATCTAGTCCTGTTCCTTGTAACGTGCCAACGAAGCCTAGGCAGCATGTGGATGAATGCGTACCTTTGTCATGTAACATTTTGTTGGATGGAACACATGGTTGTTTATAATTGTTTCCGTCATTGGTGGGGTTGTATTTTGATTTGAACAATTTGTTTTATCAATGAGTAGTAGCAGTCAAGTTAGTTCCCGTTCTTATTTATATTTAAGAGAAACCACATAAAGCTTACGGGTTTTGTCAAAAATATTTTTTAAGGTTGTATTTTTATTGTAGTAGTTCTTTTCCTAAAACAAAACGGTGATAATAGATTAGTAAGCGGTCGCGCTGATGTGTGAGTGGTTGAGGTGGCATTCGTGTGGCACTCCCTTCCTCGAGGCGTCTGCGTAATGTGAATATTTAACGATCATATTTTGTGATTCATTGTCGATATATTATTGTAGATGCATTATTTTCTGTTGTACATTCATTATACATTATTATAGTATTGTTTATGTTTATTATCTATATACTTACATAATTGAATTATATATATAAAGTAATCTTGTCGTCGAATTACATTCATTTGTTATTTTTTTTTTTATAATTATTTATTTAATACCTGCCCAGCAATCGTAAACTTGTTTTACGCGTCCAATTTCTAGTTGATGTTTAATTATTATGTTATCAATAAAACATCTATCAGTATAATAGTATTATGTCTTTAATTTTCTTTATTATTTACACTATTTCACCCTCAAATAATATTAATCTTTAATGATTGATTAGTGATTACTCAACTACTTATTCCTGTATCTATTTTTAGTTCACCTCAACTCGTAATTATCACCAGATTCTAAATGGCTTGTATTTAACTGATCACTATACTAATCTATCCTAACCGAAAAAAAAATTTTTGCTCACCATAAAAGCCTAAATGCTCACCAAATTTACAGTCTGATACGAATATTAGATTTTTTGGTGAATATTATAGACTTTTTTGAAAATCAATTGAAATACATTCCATTCTAAATTATAGACCTACTTATTTTTTAATAATACACTACATGTTCGTATACAAATAATTCTTCTTGTACATGAATAATGAAAATTGGTGCCATGTCATTATATTGAACCATACCAAGTGTGTGTCAATATTTTTTCACCATTTAAGGTATCACAACTAATATTATTTCGAAAGTCCCAATACTTCATGGACGTATTCCATCACATAATATAATTACATACTATCTATAAAACAAACAGAATAAGCGGAGGTGGAGAAATATGATCCAACATTATAAATTAGTATGTAAGTAGGTACAGTAACCATTAAAGCACCTGAAGCATTATTACTCGAGTGTTCACATAATACTACACAACGTAATCACTTGTGCGTTGAATATTTCACACGCTAATTTCCATTGTCATACATTTTCTAAATTTGCTAATGAAGAATAGATTCCATGCATATTGTAATTAAGTTCCTAGTTGGATCGAAATAATTGTAATGTTGATCTAATATAATTTCCGCCATGATATTAGACGTGGTCTAGAAGAAATAATGGCAATAATTAATGTGTTAACTTAGTTGCTCAGATGTTATTATTTTTCGAATGTAGGATTATTTGAACACAGTATGCCCCATATCCGTCGTTGACTGTACCCGTTTTAATTGAGAATAGATTAAAGACTTATTTGGCTCATAGTTCAGAGAAGCGTGTCTCTACCTCCAAAATAGTGATTTATATAGATATAGAACAAAATTTGAACATTTTGAACCTTTGAACATTCATGTTTTACAGGATATACATGTAACTTTACTCTATTTAGCCAGGAAATAGCCTGGCTGTTGCGTAATTTAGGCATTATAAGATACGAGGGCGGGTCAATAAGTCCGTGACTATTGGAATAAAACACAAATTTTTTGATAAATAAATCATTTTATTTTTCAACGTAGACTCCCTTGAGCTCTATACACTTTGTCGAAAGCTTCTCCATTTTTTTATCCTTTCCAAAAAATATGATTTGTCGAGTTTCAAAAAGAGGTTCAAAAAATTCAAAAAGTCACGGACTAATTGACCCGCCCTCGTAGCTTTGGTTTGATTGGTTATTACAATCGTTGCATTTAAAACTAAACAGTTATTCTGAAACAGATATATTATGGTAACGCGCTATTACATTGTTCTATTGCGGGACTAGTTTGTATGGCATTATTTGCCTGTAAATACAGTCACGAGATTAAATATGTATGTGTACCTACTCTTGAAGAACCGTTAATGTCCGTGGCATAAATAGCAGTTCAAAATGGGAAGCTTTTCAAGGCATTTTATTTTCAGTGTTCGTGATTGAATTGACAATTTAGGATGCGACAACATTCCCATTCCAATTATTGATAATTGTTTAGTTGTAAAAATAATAACAAAATGCTGGATGCGTTTACTATGTTGAATTGCGGCATGTTGCTTTTACATCGCATGCACAAAATTATATTTATAATATACAAATTATTAATAATCAAAAATATTTTGTTCTGCCTAAACCAGATTTGAAAGCTTGTTGTGAAACATTAATGTAATAAAGTTATAATTATTATATATGCGTTATACATAAAATAACAAAAATAATTGTCATATTGTCAAAGAAAATAAAACATTAGTCAGTGTTCAGTATTTTCAGATATTACATTTAAACTTTTCAAGATCAGGGGGCCTACCGCCTAAGTCGATTGCTAAAATGACGATTGAATAACATGACGTCATAAACTATAGCAAAAGCTATAGTTTATGACGTCATGCTATAATTTCTCACCAAATGTACCTAAACTATCAGCGATAGCTTTGAACAAATGATCACCAAATGATTTTGTATGAATTTGGAATAAAATCTGTACCGCCTAAAAATTCAAGATGGTTGCTTGCTAAATTGATAGCCGTAAGAAATGCATTGCTTTAAAGCTATCATCAGCGATAGAGTTAGGCGGTAGGCCCCCTGTTCTTTAAATATAAACAAAGCTCTAGTTATTGTAGGTAACGGTGTAAAAATCATTGCCTCTTTACACAGAATAAACTTTTATGGACAGCAAAGTTGTCCACTCTATAGATAAATAAAGACTTGTTTCCATAGAATACGGTGTAGGTACCAAGTGGTGCACTGTAATTAAATACATTACATATTACATAGAAGTATGTATGGGTAATGGATGAATAAGGCTTGAGACTTAGGCGAAGTTCAGGTCTTTAGGGGACGATAAAATAACTTATGTAGAATTCAAAAGTCAACATTAATAAAAGACAAAAATTTAGATACAGTATTAACGAATGGGTTCCTATAATAACAACATTATTTTCAAGTAAACTTAGGCTAATCCTATTGGTTATTATTACAGAGGTCGTTCATAAACTAAATTTGTCTAAAATTCCGTTTCGAACTCCTTATGTCCCCGACACCGCAATTACCTAATTAATAGGTACGTCTTAACATACAGCTTGGCAAAAAAGTGTTTGGATAAAATGAGGGCGCCACTTGTTTTGTTTTGTTCATTTTTAGTCGGATAACCGTTAAGTTGAAGCTAATAAATTAAAATACAAATAAATTGCAAAGTTACCGAAAAATTTGATAATTGAACTACCAGAGTTCGACAGCAAATAAGTGATATCCATTGCAAATAAAAATTAGTTCCATCTGTCACTGCATCAAACTTTTTTTTGCCAAGCTGAAAGGAATTTTAAAAAGCGAAGGTACAAATGAGTGTGATACACAAAATAAGCAACAACATTCAGTGCACTGTACCTTTTAATACTCTTTATTCAAGAGACCTAGTTTCATTAGGAAAGTCTTCTGCCTGCCCTGTTCCCAGACTATCTGGGGTCGGAGCAGTATGTCTCCTCTTCCATTCATATCGGTCAGTATCGGTCAGACATCATCAAGCCATCCACTCCGTTTTGATTCATGAATCAAAAGGCAGTAGCACCTCTATATATTATATGAATATCATCCATCACACCGTAGAGGTGCTAGCTAGTGCTGAATGAATGTATAGAAAAGAGACGAAACGGACCATGTCGAGATACCGATGAACGGAGAGTGATGAAATGACAACATTACAATCCATACTGCTCAGGGTTTTGGCTTAGGTTTTACAGCCGGCCGCCTGCCTGACACCAACCCTCTTTGGGTATGCTGTTGTTGGTGGTTTGCGTTCCACCATTCATGTGCGTCAGAATGGCGGGTGTATTTCTCCTATTTAATTGATTTTTTTAAAAAGGTACCAGCTGTGTACGTCTGTGTACCTAAAGTAAATTCTGTGTACCCCTTCACTAGGAAATCTATGTCAGAAATAAGGTACACCCGCCATCCTGACGTCAGATGGCGGGTGACCACTAAATAATAAATATATGGGATCCAACTCTTCTTGAATATTTGGTACCTCTTGTGTACCTGCCAGTGGCGGAGCGTCCATATAACCCGATTCCCAACAGCCGTACCAAACGAGCGAGCATAAAAAAATCATTACCATAATTCAAGTACAATACCATTTTATAAGCAAATAAAAAAAACCATCAATATAATCTTATCATAACAGTATTAAACGCGCGCGAAACAATATGCAACACAGGTACATACAATTCGCTCCCGTTCTCTAGATTCCTTCAACTAACTCGCTAAATATCGAGTTATGGACGCCTGCTATACAGCGCCTGCACGCACACAGACAAGCGTAGTCTTGTCAGGCGCACGCAACGCGAAATAGTACCTAAAGTTTGCCTACAAGCCGGCATCAAGCCGGCATTTCGGCAGCCTACGCGCTTATGCATCGATACACTACGACACACGCACACATTAGTAATAAACTCCCACGAAAACAAGTTCCGTCAAAAGTAAATATTTTAGATCTTATTGCAATAGCCATAAAAGCGGAATTTCTTTTATGAACTGCACTCAATATCGCGGTCATGCGCCGCTCCTGCAAGCCGCTCCGGACCGGGTTGAATCGTCCTTCCCTTATTAACACGGCTTTTGTTTGTATAATGATCTCTCTTTCTGGCTGTATAAAACAAAGCACAAGCACGCAAAAGTGGCAACGTAGTTCTCCGCTTCGTCACTAGATGGCGTTGAACAGTTGTAGCCGTGTCCTAGCAGGCGGTGTTAAAAGTTAATGCTTAAACCATAAGAGGCTTCATATAGTTGTGGCTTGCCTAACTTGTTTTTTCACGCCACGCCACTGGTACCTGCAGAAACAAGTATTGAATAAATAAAATACGATAAGCATTCCTTTTGAAGGGGTTACACAGAATTTCGCTTTAGGTACACAGCAGGTACCTTTTTTTAATTTTTTTTCAATCAAATTGGAGAAATACACCCGCCATTCTGACGCACCATTCGGGTGCCCCAAGGTGCTTATTGGTCTACCAGTCATCTAAGTTTCGTGCGTGAATACTATGATATGAACGGACCAAACCAACGTTAGTCACCGCTGCATTTACAGTAGAATCCGCACTGGGGCAGCTCGATGAATTCTTGTGCCACACACAACCAGCAGACCCCACTACATAACCCATAACATATCTAAGGGCTGGTGATAATGATATATAAAAGAAGAACAACAACTAAAGTTTTACGTGATTGCCTATAATTTTTGTAGTTCTTGCATTGATTAGGTAATGCTGTGGCCTGTGATAATGTATTTTCACTACTTGGATTTATGAACGACCACAAGACTTATAATAGGTACCTAATTATTTCTTATTTGATATATTTAGGTATACCTTATATAATCTTTGCACAAATGAAATCAGTTTATAAAAAATACAGTAGGTGTCAGCAGTAAATAATTACTAACATTTTTACATTATCTCTTTTTTTATAACAGAAGGTACCTTATATTACAGAACTTTATTTCTATTCCTATAAGACAAATTCATAAAATACTAAAGTAGTAGTTATACCACTTGAATAATTATTCAAAAACTGACATCATAATACGAGAAAAATTACCTACTTGACAATATTACGATTATTTTTCGAGCAAATATCTTTTTTATTGATTTTATAGGTATGAATTAGTATAGGTACTTATTTATTTATATTGTATATTCAAGCCAACATAAACATTGTATGACTTAAAACAAACTGTTGTTAGATGTTTACAAAATCACTTCACAACTACCTTTTATAAATGTATGTATTGGAAAATTGGATAAAATATTAAATACTGTCACTATGAAAATGAATGAAATAAAATTGTTGTCTAATTATATACAATTGTTGTTTATTATAATGAATTCCTATTTCTTATCGATTTTTGACATATTATGTGGTACATTCCGCATCATATTAATATATTTAGTGGCAGTTTAAAGTCCAATATTCAGAAACAATAATCATCGATACAACTAAAGTATCTATTCAGATTTGTGTATTCCCGCTGTCCCGCACCATTTGTACCCCCGGGTGGATATCAGCCCCGTAACACGGGACATGGGAAAATTCGAGGAAAAGAAAATATTTTCCTCTAGCTTATAACTCACACTAAATTCCAAGACAAAACTCTGCCAAGTGGTGGACAGAGAGTTTTTGTCCACGTCCCGTGCTACGCCTGCAGGAAAATTAGTTACTGTATAACATTGTCCCCTTACTGGAAGATATAGAAACTTTTTTTGCGATGTCCGGCCAGTGGAGAGCAGCGGGAATTCACCTTCAGAGTGAATGTAATGATTATCGAAATGTTAATCTTCCTCAAAGTCAATATTTTTATCAGTGGTGTCATAAAATAATATAGATACTTCCAGGAAAGTATACCGATACTATCGATATTTTTTTGTGATAAATCTCTGGTCTACAATCCTTGTCAAATGTATGGCCGTATCTGCCAATTCTTGGAGTTAACTTTGGTGTTTAAATATTGTAATCACCATGTAGGCATTTGGTTAAAAGTGTAAATTCTATGTTTTATGATACTCTGATATCTTGGATACCTATTTTCAAAAAATACTTCAAATTGGCGCCCAACCTGGGGCCACTACATTGGGCGCCAATATCGAGTGCAAATGGATGTAGCAGTTAAATATTTTTGTAACATAATTGAAGTTTTCCTATCTGTTTTACTGCAGTCGTGCCAACTGTATTCAATTTGCAATTTGGCATTTGAAATGCACTCCGACTGTCGAGATCTATAATGGGTTAAGCTTTAGCATGTCTGACTTTGGGATAAGTTTCAAGTGTTGAGAATAGAAAGCATGCTGTTCGTTCTCGTCAGAAATTTCATTTATGGCTGCTGTGGCCCATTAAAACCTTTTTATAAGTTAGGTAGGTAGGTACCTACCCTACTGGACACCAATGATTGATTCAATTGAGAAAGACAGCTTTTGCCTTTGCGGTTGTGCTTGAATAGGGGTGTAGTTGGTGAGGAGCGCGGCGAGGAGGTGTCTGCAGAAGACGGCGGCTGGGGCCGGCGGGGGCGCAGGCGCAGTCCCGCGCTCCAGCTCCGCGTCGGCGAACGTCCTCCGCCGGCGCATGCGCTCGCTCCACGCGGGGTCTGTGCTCAGGAGCCTCACGCTCTCTGTGGAAATGACCATGATATACTGCCGCACTCAGAGACGTCAAATAACTTACTTAACGTCAAAAATGACAATTCAAAACTAGTCGCTATTCTTGCCGGGTCTATGGTCTACATTAGAACGAAATTTTTTGACATTAAATACTCATTAAAGTTAATTGACGTCTCTGAGTGCGACAGATAACCACTGACCTCTGTTAAACAAGTACGCTGGACTGAATACATCTACTAAAATAATAAATGTTTCTTGTGCCGATTTGAAGCGCCCGATCGAGAGCCCGATCTAAATTTGACGTTTGTTGCTTGTATTTGACTTTACAAATTCATCACTAATAATTGTTCCTCGGAAGTTAACTCTCGTACACCAGTGCCATCAAATCAAATTGGCTTCATTTTTTGGATGACAACCTTCAGTCCAGCGTACTTGTATAATAGGGGTCAGTGGCTATATAGCCTATAACTGATCTGCCCTTATTATAGAGTTCGCTCCACAAAAGTAGTTCTTCCACTAACATTATTTTCGCTCGTATTGCTTAGAGTTAAGGTTTAAGCCAAGGGAATTCTTTCGTGGTGCGAACTCTAGACAAGTGGCCAACCTATTCGGACGAATAGAATACAAATGTCTGAAACTGACGTATTACCTACAGAGAAAACCACATGGCGACTGTCGTAATAAATGTAAAGGGGTTCCGTCAATCAACTTGAGTCAAGCACGTTCATTTTCTGTGTGTTTCTGTTCTGTTTTGTTGACCTAGCAACCAAACAAACATTCATAAAATGAACGTGTTTGACTCAAGCTGATTGACCGCCTCGGAGCCCCTTAAGACAAGCTGTAAAAAATGACATTTTTTATATTCTATTCGTTCGATTAGATTGGTGACTTGTCTAGGCCCCTGATCAAACTGCCTCAATTACTAAATCGGATGCGGAGATTTAAAGTGGAAACCTATTTAAAATGTTACAAAACGTGCACGTGGAAATTTGGGAATAAATTAATAATCTACCTATACCGAATTCATCAATCTAAAATCCGCCCTGGGTGGCTCGGTAAAATAATGTAGGTATCCCAAACGGTCCCGTTAACGATGAAAAACCACCAGCGTTAAGTTTCTGTTCTGTTTTGTTGACCTAGAAGCCGAACAAAAACACTCGGAAAATGAACGTGCTTAACTCAAGCTGATTGACCGTCTCGGAACCCCTTAAGAGAAGCTGTAAAAAAATGACATTTTTTATATTCTATTCGTTCGATTAGATTGGTGACTTGTCTAGGCCCCTGATCAAACTGCCTCAATTACTAAATCGGATGCGGAGATTTAAAGTGGAAACCTATTTAAAATGTTACAAAACGTGCACGTGGAAGTTTGGGAATATTGCTGGTATCGAACCTGCATCTTTTCTTTATGGTAGATGAGTAGGTTGCCTAAGAAGATTGGCGTCTATTTATTTCTGAAAATTGGCAGAGGTGTAGAAGGTATTACACACGCACATTTCGTCAACCATCCTAAAGACATGTATAGGGGGCGAGCCTATTCCCATCTATAGAGCACGTAAAACTCAATAGGCTAGGTGGTATAATGTTAAATAAATAAATATTTAATAAAAGACTTGACTGTACGTAATTATGAAACACTTGTAGCATACATAATTATCGTATGGTTCACTACATGTCGGTCGGTAATAATGGTTTTGGCATCCACAGGGATATCATTCTACAAACGGAAAGACATGTTTACAGTCAACAGCTCGGGCGTAACCCGACACCCGTACAAAGAGCCGCCTCCGCGCTCGCCTGTAAAACAATCTACACTTTTTTAGAGCCCATAAAAATAGTTAAAAGAAATTATTTTAGATTTTTTGATAGACAGTGAAATGTTGCCGAGTGTTTCATGACAGCTTTTGTTCAGTTATGAAGAGGGGACATTTTCAAAAGACTCAAATGTTTTATTACGTCTGCGTTGCTCTATTTCCGAAGGTCTATTGCCGGAGAGCTTTGTTTTGTTTTTTAGCTTTGTGTGTGAAATTAAAATGTGATACATAATATCGTTAGAACTACGTGTTATCTTTATTACAATTTATGCTTGCTTTCATGAGCCAAAAAAAACATTTCACTCTAGTACTTCTCAGTTAATATGCTTTCTCTAGATACCTATCCTACATTTGTTTTTACTAATAAGTTTAAAGGAATAGTATAAATAAGAAGCAATTTCTAGACTGTAATGCAACTAAAACAAACCTATAAGAGCTAATTTACTTATCACAACAATAGCAGATTAGTAAATATAATTTTAACTCATTTCCGTTCCAAAGCAAATATTGACTCAGCTAATTCAAACGAACGTTTCAGAGGAGAGAAACGAAACACTCGACAGTGGCAGATCGCTTACAACAATAACATTGCCCGGAGTGGTCCCGCGGGGTGCCCGCCACCGCGTCACGCATATCGCTACACAATATCCAACACTAAAATTTTGCCTATAGAAATACAATAAGTAGTTTCGAAGACTATCTGTTTTCAATTAACTTTAATTCATTCAATTTCACCTACTTAATGTAAAAAAATAATCGGGGGATACTCATAACGTTACAGAATACGTCCCTGAGTGCGGCTGTAACTAACTAGAGTTATTGGTCCTACAGGCCCTTCTACACTCAAAAGAGTAAAAAAATATACTTACCTAAGTACCTACCTACCTCACACTTACTCAAGGACAATGGTACCTTTTAATTACGTCTATTATTAATACTTCACTTTTTATTTTACAGCGAGGTGATCTATAGGTATTATCATCTTTTATTTTATTATACGTAATTTTTTATAGCCAGAATATAAAAAACGGTTAATTTATTAATTAAACTAACGATATTGTTTGTGTCTAAAGAATATTAGCTTATTTATTACATATTCAACTTATACCCGGAATATTTTTTTTTGTATTAAAGGTAACGGTAAACCAAGTAACAAATGGTCTAAAAATAATATTTTGTCAATTCAAGTCATGTTTTACAAGTTAATACCTAGGTACGTAATTGTTTGTTTTGACCTTATGGCGAGGGCCACTAAAAATTTAAAGGGGTTGTTTGTATTTTATTTAGACAGCAGCTGGTGCCGTCGTGTGTCAAGACTGCAGAGTTATTATTCTCACTAAGTTGGGATTATGTTTCAAACTATGCATTTTCAAAGGATTCGGTCACCTTAAACAATAAATAAGTAGTTATTGCCGCCGACGGCCGCCTTGGTCGAATGCTCAGATTGCTGGGTATTGGCCAAGAGGTCCCGGGTTCGAATCCTGCTAGGGGCAAACTTTGTGATGACCACAAATGTTTGTTTCCAAGTCATGGTTGTGTATATGTTTATGTAGTATATTTTCAACATTTATATACATAATTATATTGTTATTATCTCCGTCATCTAGTATCCATAACACAAGTGCTTAGGCTACTTACTTTGGGCTAGATTATAGGTGTGTATTAAAAAAAAAGTTATCACTTTAAATAAGACCAACTAGGACGGAGCTAGATTATAAATGAATTAATAATTTCATAAGCTGCACTGATATGAGATTTTTACAATTAAATTCTAATCTGAAATAGTCATAGGGACCCCCGCGATTTTACCAATAAAGGTCTTCATACAATGTATTAGTTAACTACCGTCATAGCTAGGTATAATTTAAAATTGTATGTGATCTGATTTAGATAAACGGAACTCACTATGGTTTTCGCAGTATGAATGAGGACGGTTTTGGGATTTAATTATTTTTATGATCGACGGGGTTATTGTGTAAGCCGATTGTGCAGTTGCGTTCGTCTACCTGTCTCTCTCACTCATTGAGAATAAGAGCAGCGTGTGAGAGTGACGGGTAGACAAAAGGAATTTAAATCAAATTATATAATACGCTACACGTACGGAAAACCCCACTTCCTGGTCAAGATGACATCAAATTTTGTACTTACCTCGGGCGAAAAAAAGATAAAAGCCTCAGACTTGCGGTCTGAGACATTCTTTGTTTTACCGCCCTAGGTAATAAATGATACAGGGCCTGTTTCACAATCGACGACGGGTAAGTTCTGAATAGCTTACTTGGCAGTTCAATTGACATACATTTCATATTACAACCGTCAAATGATCTGCCAAGTAGGTAAGCTATCCAGAACCTATAGGTACCCGTCGATTGTGAAACAGGCCCTAAAACTATATACTTATTTTAGTTTACTTTCATACCGTAATGAATTGGCTGAGCGTTGTAGGTCCTCGCCATCTGCATGCACCGTAGCCTCGCTCGGTATGCCCGCTTGCGAGCGGCTAGCGCCACGGCCTCTGCGTCGCTAGGCTCTGCGCCTGCGCCGCTTGCGCCTTGCTGGCGACGGAGTGCTACCTACAGTAGAGATATCGATAAATTCGAATTATCCTATCTTCATCATCACCTTGCCCTTATCCTATTTGGTCGGCGCAGTAAAGTCGGGTTTTCCCCCAGTGCATTCGGATGACTACTCGGTCGTTACTTGTATTGTGTAAACACCTAATCCGAACGCACTCGGACGCATCCAATCAGAGACATCGGAGTAGTCATCCTAGCCCACTCGGTCCGAGTTAACTCGGGACTGTGAAAACCCGGCATAAGTCCTCTTTCTCCACTCTCTTTTGTCACTCGCCATCACCTTATCCACTCCACACCCGTCACCGTCATAACATACATCACATATTATCCATCCATCATTTCAGTGGTCTTCCTCTACTTCAACATCCATCAACATTCATGTCCAGAACGTTTTTTCTTACAGGTTTCCTATAGATATGGGTATAAAAATATTAACTATTTTTACATGGGTGAGAGATAGCAAAATCTTGCTCCATATCATCAACAAATGCATCCGCTACTATCTGGATTGGCAAATACCATAGCAGCAAGCGTGTTTCGTGAAGGGCAAATTATGAATGTCAGGCAGCCCGTTGAGAAGGCATACGAAGATGATACACCAGAGGTGATGTGCTTTCTTGACTACAGCAAAGCTTTCGACTGTGTCAACTAGGGTTGCTTAAGGAAGGTCCTACAAGAACTTGGAGTACCAAATCATTTCATCGCCCCACTTCGCACCCTATATCAAGACTCGTAAGAGTCGATAAAACAACCTCAAACCCTTTCAAATTTCACCAAGGAGTACGCCAGGGATGCATTTTATCGTCAATTCTGTTCAACACCTATGGAGAATACATAATGTGTCGTGCCTGCGAGAATTGGAATGAAGGTATCTCCGTTTTGTGGCGTGAAAATCACTAACCTACGCTACGATGATGACACTACTCTCTTTGCAGCAAATGAGTCGGAAATGTGTGAACTTCTGGGCCGAATGGAGCGGATTAGCAAAGAGCTTATCCGCTTTATAGCTTTCCATAAACAATTCCAAAACCAGTCATGGTGGTGGATAGATCTCGGAGGTTGGAACTCGCTGGCGCACTGGACCTAGAAATAGTGGACAACTTCATCTACCTAGGTTCAAATATCAGTAACGATGCAGCGATGTTTCGTGCGCAGGAGAATTGGTGTGGCTAAAGGCGCCATGTTTCAACTTGCAAAAATCTGGAGAGATCGCAACATTTCCGTAAAAACTAAAATCAAACTGGTGCGGTCTCTTAGTCTTCTTGGTCTTTTTATATGGCGCTGAGACTTGGACACTGAAAGTAGCTGACCGCAAACGCATTGACGCCTTTGAGATGTGGTGTGACACCCTGGACAGCGTTGCGGACTAACGTCTCCATTATTACGAGAACTTAAAATCTCCTCAAGGCTGTCATAATCCGAATGTCTACGCAGAATCCTTTTTTACTTTGGTCACATCGCAAGGAAAAGCGGTAAGAACCACGAGAAGCTCATTGCGACCGGCTAAGTAGACAGGAAAGGCCTCGTGGACGCAGCCCAATGAAATGTGACATTTATGACAGTTTGAAGTGCCAAAAATAAGAGAAATGAAAAAATTACAGAGCTACTTATCCAAAATGTTGCCGTTTTATTGGTAAACAAGCAGAATAAATACCTGTGCAGCCATTACCCTCTGCCGCTCAAGTACGAGCAGACAGCCGGGGCAGCGGCAGTCGCGCCACCGGCACAGCCTCTTGTGCCCCTTCAAACACGAGATCACGCCGTGGTTACGGCAACGGGCACACTTCGGCGTCCTTAGCGCCTTCCGAACCACGCTATTGCCACACTCGTCGTTTTGCATTTTCGTATTACACTGTATAAACTTCTAAGGTACACAACAATTTAACTAATCTCATTTCAGTCCAAGAAACCAATCGAGAGTCCGACAACTTGACGGCAACATTCGAGACGAGACATGTCCTCGCTGATATCTTTTCTCAGATTGACGGCTGTAAAGAGGGCTTCAAATTTAAACATTCAGTGGCTGTAAAAGCTCCGCCCTACCCGACTCCTCATTGGCTCCGGCGGTAACGTGGGCGGAAACTCGCTGAAACGCTCTAGACAAGATTATAGGAAAGCTCGATGAAATGTTTTATTTTTCTTTGTAAAGTGATACATTGATACGGGAGTTCGGGTTCCATCTTGCTGATAAGTAGGTATTACTACTATAATTTCAAATCATTTGTTATTTATGAATGTTAGTATGTAAAGTATGTAATTATCTGGCAGTAAGAGCATATTATTAAGTAGGTAACCTGGATAATAGAGTTAGGTAAGCATATAAGTCAATAAATAGATAAAACCACCGATATCGGTTTTAACCGTCGTAAAACCGATACAAATCGAGTATTTAGGGTCTCTATGCTCTTTCAAAATTAGTTATTATTTGGTAGGTACTCGCCTATCATGTGTTTAAACAATTAAGTACCTATACATGGCAGCACACAGAACTTGCACAAAAAAATCCTCTAAGCGTAGTTGTCACCCATTCTCACATGGCTGCCGCACTCAGAGACGCCAATTAACTATAATGAGTATTTAATGTGAAAAATTTTCATTCAAATCTAGACCATAGACCCGGCAAGCATAGCGACTAGTTTTGAATTGTCATTTTTTGACGTTAAGTACTCATTTTATTTGACGTCTCTGAGTGCGGCAGTAAATGAGCTATTTTAAATGAATACTTATGAAACTATTCGATTTTACACCGTTGGCTTACAACGTGAAGTGTAAAAGTTAGAAGAATTTCGGCAAATTAATTAGTGTCTTGGTTGGCGGTCAGGCACCTGGTGCCCGAATAACAGCGGGCGCGGGTTCGATTCCCGTATTAAGACCATAATTTTTCGAAATTATTTTTCTTGCCATCAAAATCTTAATACTTATAAAAGTGCATGTAAAATGCAATGATATTATATTATATTGGTAAAATGGGTGAAGGTAAGTAGGTACTTCACTTACATCACAATACCTACTACCTACTTATTTGGTATTACTATTTGATTTACCTATATTTCAGGAACAAAATACGCAAGTAAACCATATTTACTACCTCTACCTATGACAAACATTGATGAATGTGAACTGCATTTATCCAAAGGTATACCTACTATTTTCACAATTGCTATTGAATATCTACAGGTGCAGATTTCTAACAAAAGCGACACTGGTGTAACTGATACTCAATCTCGGACGTCGATTGCCAATTAATTCTCAAATTTCATTTTCCTCTGTCCACTTTTACTATCTTTACCCACAATAAATCATATTGGAAATGAATTTTTATTAATATAATAAAATAATGTGATACTATATTATGCTTTAGTCTTATCATACTTAACAAAAAAAGTTATAGTTAAAAAGTTTCCTGACCTAATATGGATACTTGGCTACTTGCCTATTAATAATTGCCTCATATCCGTAGCAATTTACATTTAAAATCTTAATTTCGGCTCACCATTTCTGCCTTGAACAAAATTATTAGTACCTACCTAAAAGTACGTAACAAATAAAGAGCTGAGCTATTTATTGATTTGGTTTTAATACTATAATACTAAGTAGGTAATACTTATATAAAAATAAGGAACCTATCAATGTTAATAGAGCAAATTTTTTTGTGTAGGTATAGGTATTTGATAGGTTTGAGAAAAGGTCCTAGGCTATTTTTTATACCCACAGGTGGTAATGGCAAAATGCAATGACAAAGAGGCCTATGCTGGCCTGGGAGCGAACAAATAACGTAGAATAGGCCAGCCCGGACTCATCCCATGGGTCTCGTAAAAGTCGACTAAAGGAGTGTCGCGCACAGCGCGAAATACATATGTAAATATGGTGAGTGATAAATCACAGAGTAACAAATTTTGAGTATGGCAATACTACTTAACTTTCTGTTATTATGAATGGTTATTTTTTTATGTTGGGAACGAGAAGGGAGCAGAGTAAAAAACTAAATCCACGCGGGAATCAGTTTTCAACTGGAGGAACAAGTGGCTGCTTGTTTACGAAGTGTGATAAGAGAGAATCATTAATGCTTCGGTAAGTTTGCACACTTATTACTGCGTAATTACCTACTCTCGTTAAAGCTGTGTAATAGGAAAGATAAGTAGATTGAATATTGGCGTAATTCAATCCAATGTATGCATATAAATTGGATAGGAAGTATTAAATGGAGTGTAATGTACAAAGTGTAATGTAAAAGGCAGGCTGGCGGTCGACAGTGTTGGCGTAAGGGAAGGACTATGGGGATGGTGGAGGTCCTCGTGGGGGCAAAGCCCTCGCGTCCGGTGGGTGCATTTAGTATATACCTACATAGATTGCAAATATTGCAACTGACGATCGCACACAATGCTCAGAGAAGTATAACTGATACGAACAGGGCGCTTCTCAAGGAAAAGACGATCGCAAGGACAAAGGAGTAAACTGAATTGATCAGGGCACTTCTATATAGGTATGGCACGCTGGCACCCGGACACAATGTGTTCAGACCGGATCTTGTCGACTACAAGGCCAAAAGGGATACGGTTTGTGTGGCGCGTAGCTTAACTACACAAACTGTCGATAGAAATTATATGTTCCATAGCAAAGCTACGTAAATAGTAGAATTCAGTAATAGCGAAGCAGAGCAATCAATTGTAATATTCATCCTACTTATCTCTCCTTGATCATATCACACCTAAGGTTTTAAGGCATTCTAAAATCATTTTTGTTGCACTAATTCTGTACCCCCGAACCAAGGCAAGTTTCTCACGAAGTAGGTACAGAAGGCGCGACAAGGAGATGCCCGGTGTAGACCATTAAGCACCTTGGGGCACCCGAATGGTGGAGGGCGAACCACCCAACAACAACATACCCAAGGAGGGTTAGTGTCAGGCCGCCTGTAAAACCTTAGCCAAAACTTTGAGCTGTATGGATTGGAATGTTGTCATTCCAATAACTCTCTCCGTTCATCGGTCTCTTGACATGGTCCGTTCCGTTTTTTTTTCTATACATTCTATCATCACCTTTACGGTGTGATGTATGATATGAATCAAAAGGGAGTGGATGGTTTGATGATGTCTGACCGATATGAATGGAAGAGAAAACATACTGTGCCGACCCCAGATAGACTGGGAACAGGGCAGGGAGTAGAAGAAGAAGGTGGTAATGGCACAATAGATCAGCTAGTATATAATAATATTCTATGCAAAATATAAACCACGACTCGAAAACATAATATCTATGTAGCCCGGCTAGCCGCAAATTCGCGTCTAAGGCAATGAATGGGACCTGGAATAACAGGTATACGAATGTAGTTGTTGGGGTTTCGGACATTATTTATAATAATTTATTAATTAAGCTTAGTGCTTACTAAACAATACAAAGACTCATACGTAACCAAACAAATACCTACTTATACGGGGTGCCATCCCTACGGTTTTGTACAAGACGACAGACGGTAAACCCAGCGATGAGTACCTAATGGGCAGCAGCATCCTTCTTATATCACCTAGAAATTAACTGCGAATTATGTGCCCGATGGATGGCAATAGACTCCGCGCCACCTATTACATGAGACCTAACTTAACTGGCGAAAAGTGGGTGTTTCATTCGCCTCTACCAATCCCTTCGGAGATATGGGCGTTATTTACCTATGTATGTATGGAAATCAATACATTTAACATACCTACCTACTATACATCGATACATACATAAAATATAACAATATCAATAAAGGAAATACCTACTTAGGTAATATGGTAATGGGTGAGTACAGGAGTTAACGGACTTATTAGCTGGTTCATTACAGCCAAAGAACGCCTGGTTACCAAAAATTTAATTACTTACTCCTATTCAAAATGCATTTTGTGTAAACTTGCTTAAGGTTCAAAATCAATTGACAGCATTGACTATGGCTTACCGGCAGGATAAATTAACCTACCGCGCTCGCCCAGCGGAGTTTGAAGCGCGAACCTCTTGAACGCTCCTGTGTCATGTTTCACTTCATGTCACGCATGCTTTAGATTCATTTGGCGGCTGAGTGCATTTGATTGTGCAATATTCCCGATTCGCAATCGGATTAATGTTTCAAAGTCCATCGAGCATACGCCTCGAGAATGAGTTGCGATTGTTGATTGTCTTAGTAAGATGAGAAGGATGTCATGGAATGTTAACCAACAGACCCAACAGTAGGTGTACCAGTGCCTATATACCTACCTACCTAAACTAGCCGTGTGGTGACGGCAGAGTAGAATACAATTGTCACCACCCCAAATCTCTCCCGTGGGTGTCGTACAAGGCGACTAAGGATAAATCAGCGATGAGGAATGGGCAGCAGCGTTCCTCTTATATCACCTAACAATAGTACTGCAACTTTTGTGCCCGATAAATGGTAATAGGCTCGCCACCTATTACATGGGACCTAACATAATTAGCGGAACGTGGGTGCTAGTTCACTTGTGCTAGTTCTAGTGATTTATGAATGTATGTACCTAAACTAAGCCACCATGAAAGAAGTATAACTTTACACTTTGACGGTTAAATATGGTTTATTATGGTAAGTTTATTTAATTAATTAGATTAAGTTATATTCATGATTGTAATTTCTGTTATTTCTTTCATTATTTTAATAATATCAATAAGCTCATAGGCAGTATGAGCCGTATGAGCATACCTAGTATATATATTTTTTTACGTAGTGGAATGCCTTTACGCTTACGCACCATACCAACCGCTAGCTAGGCGACTGGCGTGTCGGTGTGGGACTCGCCCGACGCACGAAGCGCCGCCCGGGTCCGGGAATACCACAGATATATAAATTGATATAACTGTGGGGAATACCCACTACACCACTCCGGTGTTCGCATCATAATCGTCATCCGGGTCATCCGCCTGGTGGAACTCAGGGGGCTTCAGCCCACCGGTGGTGTAGGCCGCAGCCTAAGCGGGGCGGAGCTCTCGGCGCGGTCTAACCATAAAATATGCCGGCGGCGTTCAAGTTAAGTGTCAAGTGCCTATGTATGTACCTAGTTGCTTGTCTATTCTATTTATTAAAATAGATATCAGTTAGCCGTGTGCTGCCGGTAGAGAATCCCCAATCTGGCAGCAGTTTTTCCTTTTATACAACCTAGATAGCAAATTTACGTGTCCGATAGATTGCAACAGGCTCGCTCCCTGTTTCGTATAAAACTAACATATACCTACATGGCGAAATGTGGGTGTTACGTTAATAGGTACCTACCTACACCTATTCCTATACTTTACTACAAAGATTTTAAAGGTTAGAAAAAGAATTTCGAAAAATTATGATCTTGAGGCGGGAATCGAACCCGCGTCCGCTGCTATCCGGGCAGGTGCCTGACCGCTCGGCCACCCAAGACAGTAATTAACTTGCCGAAATTCTTCTAACCTTTACACTTCACGTTGTAAGCCAACGGGTACCCTCGCAATGTAGAAATAAATTTCAAACATTCCAAAGCAGATATTTTTACAAATACCGTGCGTTCGGTTAAGCTTGGGTTTGCTTTATAAACTATTCGATTTTAATTTTAACATTATATAAATGTTAGAAAAATTAGTACAAAGATTTTAAAGGTTAGAAAAAGAATTTCGAAAAATTATGATCTTGAGGCGGGAATCGAACCCGCGTCCGCTGCTATCCGGGCAGGTGCCTGACCGCTCGGCCACCCAAGACAGAAATTAACTTGCCGAAATTCTTCTAACCTTTACACTTCACGTTGTAAGCCAACGGGTACCCTCGCAATGTAGAAATAAATTTCAAACATTCCAAAGCAGATATTTTTACAAATACCGTGCGTTCGTTTAAGCTTGGGTTTGCTTTATAAACTATTCGATTTTAATTTTAACAGTATATAAATGTCAGAAAAATTAGTACAAAGATTTTAAAGGTTAGAAAAAGAATTTCGAAAAATTATGATCTTGAGGCGGGAATCAAACCCGCGTCCGCTGCTATCCGGGCAGGTGCCTGACCGCTCGGCCACCCAAGACAGTAATTAACTTGCCGAAATTCTTCTAACCTTTACACTTCACGTTGTAAGCCAACGGGTACCCTCGCAATGTAGAAATAAATTTCAAACATTCCAAAGCAGATATTTTTACAAATACCGTGCGTTCGGTTAAGCTTGGGTTTGCTTTATAAACTATTCGATTTTAATTTTAACATTATATAAATGTTAGAAAAATTAGTACAAAGATTTTAAAGGTTAGAAAAAGAATTTCGAAAAATTATGATCTTGAGGCGGGAATCGAACCCGCGTCCGCTGCTATCCGGGCAGGTGCCTGACCGCTCGGCCACCCAAGACAGAAATTAACTTGCCGAAATTCTTCTAACCTTTACACTTCACGTTGTAAGCCAACGGGTACCCTCGCAATGTAGAAATAAATTTCAAACATTCCAAAGCAGATATTTTTACAAATACCGTGCGTTCGGTTAAGCTTGGGTTTGCTTTATAAACTATTCGATTTTAATTTTAACAGTATATAAATGTCAGAAAAATTAGTACAAAGATTTTAAAGGTTAGAAAAAGAATTTCGAAAAATTATGATCTTGAGGCGGGAATCGAACCCGCGTCCGCTGCTATCCGGGCAGGTGCCTGACCGCTCGGCCACCCAAGACAGTAATTAACTTGCCGAAATTCTTCTAACCTTTACACTTCACGTTGTAAGCCAACGGGTACCCTCGCAATGTAGAAATAAATTTCAAACATTCCAAAGCAGATATTTTTACAAATACCGTGCGTTCGGTTAAGCTTGGGTTTGCTTTATAAACTATTCGATTTTAATTTTAACATTATATAAATGTTAGAAAAATTAGTACAAAGATTTTAAAGGTTAGAAATTTGTTTGAGTTTGAAATTTATTTCTACATTGCGAGGGTACCCGTTGGCTTACAACGTGAAGTGTAAAGGTTAGAAGAATTTCGGCAAGTTAATTACTGTCTTGGGTGGCCGAGCGGTCAGGCACCTGCCCGGATAGCAGCGGACGCGGGTTCGATTTCCGCCTCAAGATCATAATTTTTCGAAATTCTTTTTCTAACCTTTAAAATCTTTGTACTAATTTTTCTAACATTTATATAATGTTAAAATTAAAATCGAATAGCCTATACTTTACTTTTGGGGATGGGCACGATTTATGATTGTATTCTGATATCCTTTGTGACTTACATCCTACTGTAGACTAAAGCATCCACTAGTTTCATTGCAACAAGACATGGTCTTTTCCATAACTTTTCTATACATTCATTACTCAGTAGCATTTCAGAGTGATAGATACGACTGGTGTGGATGATTCGATGACATTTGACTGATATGAATAGAATAGGGAAACATATTGCGCCGACTCCAATTAAGCTGGGGGTAGGGAGAAAGAATATCCTACATAATTTATTTTTGAGACTAGTAGAATAGACTAACCATTTTAAGATGTTCGTATAGGTCAGAAAAAAGAGGTAATGCACTAAAATTATATCTTTATTCAATTACGAGATACTTAGTTAAATACCTTCTTGCTGCCAAGGGTGAATGATTTTTATACATTAAATACAAATTATATGCTGTCTCCTTCTTTAGATCTATGACTCCATGTATTTGGCATGTTGTTATGGGTCCATCATTTAGAACTCTTTCATAGTGTTCAATTGCTAAATTGTTTATGTTTAACATTTGATAAGCTCTACCAATGTTATAATTAGCTTCACTGTCACATTTTCTTAATTTTTTATAACTTAATATATAATAAATTCCTTGTAATATTAAGTTATGATGTTTATCTACTGATTTTTGTGCAGCCATAACTAGGCAAGTTATTGCTATTAATAAGGCCGATATAGGTTCTCTACACTGTTCATGATATTCAAGAAAATATTTAAATGCTACCAGATATCTGCCAGATGTTATATAATTATTACCTAGAAATAATTGTTTGACCACATTTGAGTCCTTGCTGAATAATCTATATAAAAACTTAATGTGTGCAGTTTCTTCAACAGAGTTAAGCACATAATTCAATAAATTCCACACTCTTGGAGATGGGTGCTTAAGGGAAAATTCTCTTATAAATCTCATGGCATTTGTAAAATCATTGTTTAAGAGACATGACTGGAAACATAAAAATTCTATGTTTGAGCGTTTAGGTGTTAAGGCTTTAGATATCATAGCACCATAGGTAAGCCGCTGCATAGTTGAAAACTTTTTATACTGGTAAGCTAATTTTAACAAGTCATAAAAGAAATCCCACTCTTCCTCAGCAGTGAATTTAAATTCATCATGTTCATCAAAATTAATATCATCATCATTATATGGATTTTCCCCACGAGTAGAACGAAATTTATGAATTAGATCAAGTCCTACTTTTATTCTAAATGCAATTTTCAATTCTGATTGATGTCTAAACTTTGCAAAAGTTCTTGATAGCAAGGCTTCACCTACTTCTAAATATTTCAATTCTCTATTATATTTCTTCAATGCCATACATTGTTCATAAAGCAAACTAGGTCTCACAACATATCTATAATCTTGCTGCAATATGTCTAAAGCCTGATCAATACACCCTTTATTCTGCAATATTGAATATAGTTTTCTACGAGCTTCAGGGTGTTGAGGTGCATGTTTTAAAACTTTGTAATATGATTCAATAGCATCTTCTTCTCGTCCCAAGTTATAGAGACATTCAGCATGCTTAAGCCACACTGCTCCCAAATCAAAGCTAGTATTGTTAACAAGAGGCTCTAATAATTTCATAGCCAACTCATGGTATCCGCCAGCAGAAAGAGCTTCTTCAATATCCATATACAAATCTCCAGCCTTTTCCACGTCATTTGATAAGAAGTCCTGTAGCAATGTTTGTACCAGATTAATGGCTCCAAGGTGAATAAAGCAGACCAAAAGTTTACTCCTTAAATCTATTGGAAGATTGTTTGGTATAGTGCAATTTAAATAGTTAGTTTGTTCTTCTATTTTATTATTTGCATTTCTCACAGTTTGAATTTCTGCTTCTATTTCTATTCCTACATTAGCAACGAAAATCTCTATACATGTTTGGTATTCTTTTTTGGAAATCAATAATTCCAGTAAAATATTCACATCTTGAAGCGTAAAGTGCGCACTGCATTTTTTATAAGCTATAGACATTACATGAAGCGATCTTTCAGTTTCATTGTTATTATGGTACAGTGTGGTAGCCATTCTAGCATACTTCATGATAGTTTCTCCTTCGCTTGGTGGGAGTGATTTTACTATTCTGTAATAACATTTTACACGGTTTATATTGAGATTATTTAAAGGATAGTTCATTTCCTCTAAAGTAGTTAAAACAGCTAATCTTTTCATGTGTGTTTCCAAATTATGGGGATCAGCAGTTATGGCATGTGTGTAGCAAATCATTTCTTGTCTGACATCATTCCTGCCTTTGGCTATGGCAGCCAGTCTTAACCATTCATTTGCATCAGAAGGACTAAGGTAAGCAGCAATCAAGGAAAACTGAAATGTCTTTTCAGGATCATCTTCATAAATTTGTGCAAGGGTTTGGTATGGTTCGGCAGCAGTTGGAACTTGTTTTATTATTTCATGGCACATTTTCTCAGCCATTTCTGCATCTCCTCGCACAAAACGCAAATTGGCTTCGCCCATTAACCCCTGAAGAGCAGCCGACAACCGCTTACCCCTGCGGCGCTTTAAAACTTTGTTTGTCTCTGCCGATGTTGATTCTTTAGATTCCTCATCGCTTACTCGGGCCTCATCATCGTCGTCTTCACCTTGAACATTATACCATTCACTTGAATACTCTGCAAAGGACATCTCACCACTCAAAAATTTGTTAGTTATAGTGAACTCTTTTTCTAACTCCATCGTGTCTGCAGTTGCACAAGTAAAAATTATTTTTAGCAAATAAATTAGAGGTGACCAACAAGTGCCTATTTGGCTAAGTAGGTAGCTTATTAAAATGATCAAAGAATTGAGGAAATTGCTTGCTATTGAAAATAAAAAATCGAATTGATAAAAACAACCAAGTTTTTGGTTGCTTTAGTCAGTTTGTGACACAGAACAATCAAAGAGAATACAATACTACGTAAGAGAACCAAAGAGTATATAATGAAGAGAACAATAATAATAATACCCTGACGGTTTGTGATTGACAATAATATTGACATTGCCTTTTTAATTCTCCTTCTCAGGGAAGCCAAAGGAATCTAGCCCATACATATAAACTTTAGTATTTATTTCACATTAAAATGATTATCAATACGGATGCATGTGCATCAAAATAACACCAATATCACCGCACAAAATCCACTCGTAAACAATTTTTTAAATATCGAAAAATCTTCAATTGTAAAACGCGCCAAAGTCCAAACACTTCATGGACGTACTATAAAAACAAGGACTGAGTACTAGAGCCGAAAATACGAGCCCGAGATGTATAGAAATGGAGTTGTTCGTCCTCTTCTAATGACAATCTGCCGCACAATTCATAAACGCAGTAAGGCAGCTAGGTCACTTACTGCGTTTATGAATTGTGCGGCAGAATTGTGATGTCAACTTTTGTCAGGGGGCAATTGCGAAAAAGGGACGGAGACCTCCACTCTGGCTATCTCACTCGGCTAGTTTCTTCTCTGATTTCAATTGTTTTCCAAAGTACAACTTATGCCTTATGTTTTACTATTTTGGCAGTACTCAGTCCAGTGAGGAGCTCGCTAGTGCAGTGGCATAGCGCGCTTGCGTAAACTAAGCAATGTTCGGTAAGGTCGGTCATTGGATGAGTGACCAAAAATTTATTATTTCAAGTTCCTCCGCGCTTCGGAAGGCATGCTAAACCATTGGTCCCGGCTGTATCTGCAGTCGTTAATACCCACCAACCCGCACTGGACCAGCGTGGTGGGTTATGTTTTTAGGTGGAGAGTTTTTGTTATGTAATTTTTTTGTTTCTTTTAAGAGTCTGTTCTTTTTTGTTAATAGTAGATTTTCCATCAAGTGCACAAAACGAATCATTTTTGTCCGAGACTTTTAGCAGCCCGAGCCGAACGCTGATACCTACAGCGCTGATAGTAATGTCGAGGATAAAAATGGTTTTGTGCACGAGGTAGAAACTCTGCTTTTCACTTCGATTGCGAGGAAATAAAACAGTAGTTTATCTTATCATTTCTTAAAATTCAAACTAAAATTAGTAGTTTTGGACAAAGAGTATATAATACACTACGTTTAGTTTTGGATACCGAAGGAAAAGTTTTTCCCAGTGATATTAGGTTTGGGCTGCAGACCTATACAGCCAAGTATTAAATTAATTTTGAAATAATAATTTTCGTAAATTATTTTAATAACCTACCGTACCTACTTGAATTAAAATTTTATTCAAGTAGGTACGGTAGATTTATATCTTAAAAAAACACATTAGGCAAATAAATTTAAGTAAATATTTAAATATAACAAATTCTATCTCTGAATTTCTCATTGTGTTTAGCTGCATGGCTCATCTTCTTTGCCTTAATATAGACACATTTATGAGTGGATACGTTAATGCTCTAGAGCACAAAATTAGATTTTGTGCAGCCTATATCCTGCACAAATGAGCACTTTCAGAGCATGAGAAGTGAAAAAAATATTTATTTATACTTATTCGATTTTTTCAGCCCGGATGGTATGCGAGGCCTCGTTGACTTAGGCGCGTTCGGCTCGGTGTGCGTTCACCTTTATTATAGGCCGACAAGTTCGTGCGCGACCCTGCTGCGGTATATACGAGACGGTGGCGGGGACGAGGCACAGTAGATGCTGGCGGGGGCGGGCGAGGCGGTAGAGGAGCGAGTCTTCCCTCCCCCCGCATCACCCACCCCCACCAGCATCCATAGCGCCGGTCCCCGCCACCGCTCCTCATACCACAGGAAGCTCGCGCACGAACTTGTCGGACTATAATATTATAGCCCTTGACGCACGCGCAGACGCTCAACCCGACAGACGAGCAGCGCAGGCGAATGACAGACGAGTGGCCACGATTTCATGTTTCCGTTACAATATTATTAAATTGGAGTGAAAATATTTTGATATTTTTGTTAGAAATATAGTAAAATCTTTTAATTTTTCAAGAATTATCTATCACTGTCCGTGCCGTCACTGGCCCAAACGGAAAGTTATATGGTCAGTAAAGTCACAGATCACGGTTTGAAATGAAACTTCATAATTAGTGGTATTAAATTTTTATTATTTTTTGTCTTTTAGGAAAATTTTTAAATTAGTTTGTATACAAACATTATATGTAGATAAAAAATATGCATTTTCTTAGTTAACTTCATTTTATTTGATGTGAACTCTTAGGTAGGCACTCATTAACCAAAAGCATTTGGTAGTAGTCCATTTTACCTAATAAATATAATTATACTACACAGACATAAGTATTTAATAAGTTAATGCTTTTATCAAATAATTAGGTACTTACTTGAGTTACTTTAAGTATACAATAAGCATTTCAAAGCACCGGCGGCGGCGGGCGGCTGCTTCCGGTCCTAAAGTAGAGTGACCGCCAGATAAGTCTGCGCGTGTACAAAATTGAAACTAAAAATTGTTTGTTTAACAGCGATAATGTAAGCGAGCAGCACCACCCTTCGTGCGCAGACTTATCTGGCGCGCACTGTATCGAGGTTCGAATCTTGTTCATGTTAAGCCAGGTCTCCTGCGCCGTGTTTTCGTATTTTGGGGGCGTGGCCTAACAGTTTTGTTAGCAAAAATTTATCCCGCGAAGAATGGATAACGGTAGCAAACACTGATATCGAGATAGGAAACACGAAAACACGGCGCGGCTTCAAGGATCTTATTTATATTCTTGTAGCATATGGTTGTTTAATTTTAATTACCATGTAGTATATTGTTAAAGAGACGAAGGAGTTAATATAATAAGGGGGTTAAAGTCTAACCCCCTAAACACTGTTTTATCTAAATCACTCGTCTGTTTCTTTTTGTCGAATTGTGTTTACGCTGTGATGAAAGAGGTACAGATAAGTGATTTAGTGTGTGTCTACCAACTTGATGAATAAGGGGGTACAGATGATTACAAACGATGTACTTTTACCATAAAGATAATTACATATGTCATCATTATACAGACATCGAGTGATCTGTGATAAGTGCTATTTTTATTGGTTTTTAATTTAAAGTTCCTTTAATTGTTCTAAAACTAAAATAATTTCGTTGATGATACATAGTTGCAATTTCTTGAATGAACGGTCGCAAGATGCTGAGTTCATGAATTTAAAATATTTACCGCCGGCGGTAAGAGGAAAATAATGAATACAGAGTTTATTAAAATAAAGTAATCAGATGAAAGTCGATTGACTATTGAGGTAATATTAAACAACCTCTTACCAAACCTCAATTAAATGCATATCTGTAAAATGCGCCTTTATTTGTAAACTTAAAAAATGATAAGTATTTCATAGAGTAACACACCTAGCGCAAAGAAAGCAACATAAACAAGTACATTGTGTTAAGGATACCAGAAGATGGAAATTATACTAAACAACCATACAAATTAAATCCGTCCGTACAAACTTGACCCCAACAAAATGTCAAAACCAGCGAAACAATAAATAAAATACAAACCTCCTTTCGTGATGAGAGCACATCGCATTTGTCCGTAAAGTTTAAAGGTGTGAGTATTTCATCAATTACATAGTAATAAGTAAGTAAGTAAGTTACAATAAACTATACGATTTTTATTTTAACATTATTTAAATGTTCGAAAAATTAGTACAAAGAAGTGTTAAGGTTAGAAGAATTTCGGCAAGTTAATTAGTGTCTTGGGTGGCCGAGCGGTCAGGCACCTGCCCGGATAGCAGCGGACGCAGGTTCGATTCCCGCCTCAAGATCATAATTTTTCGAAATTCTTTTTCTAACCACCAAAATCTTTGTATTCATTACAATAGTTAACTTTTGAATACTTCATATTTTAAATTAATTTACATCATTTTCATATAGAATTTCCTATAAATAGAATTTGTTAAACTCTAATCACAGATAACTAGGACTACCTGCCTACTAAATAAAAACGTGACCTACAAGTCTTTTAGGCAGTGGAAAATAATAATACATTAAATATATATTAACTAATCAAACAGTATGGTGGAGTACGCGCCAAATAAGACTGCGCGCGATGGGTGGCGCTGCTCGCTCACGCAGACGGAATTTTAGCGCCAATTTTGGCCGAGCGCAGACTTATCTGGCACGCTATCTCTCTACCCTAACTGGCACTTTGTGCATAGATTAGGTACAGTGGTGGACAGTGTAACAGGAGGCACAATATAACATTAAACTTGTATGTCCTTCTCTAACTTGTTTAAAGTGCCAATATACGCATTTCACAATCTCATGTGCCGTCAATCCGTCATCATAAGTAGCTGTCATCGGACGTCCAATCACTGGGTGAACGGAAGAACGCTCGATCTTTGTCCCTGTTTGAGAAGTAATAATCTCTGGAGGGTAAATATATATTCCCTTTAATCTTCAATTAGTTTGTGCTTAAATGCAATATCTTTATTTTTGCATTTTCCATCAACAATAAATACAGTAAAATGATACAGTGTAACATGTCATCATAGTAATGTTTTCTTATATTTGCACGAGCACAATGTTTTCTTATATTTCCACGAGAGCACTACACTACAACTTTTACGGATAAGACTCGCGTATAATTTGGTGTTTGGCATATTAATTATTTAACCCGACGTTTCGATAACTTTACAGTGGCCGTGGTCACGGGGGAACTAAAGATGACAGGTGTCCTCACAATAAAGTAATAATTAACTACCGTCATAATATTTGATATTTTAGGTGTTCCGATTTACACAAACAGAGCTTGACACCAAGAGCGTCACACCAAATTAAACGCGAGTCTTATCCGTAAAATTTATTTTATTTCAAATGTCATCATAGTGTTCCCTTTTGATTACATTTTTTTTCACGTGAGTTACATCAAAAAAGTTTTGGGTCAGAAAAGTAGGGCCTATTTTGGCCTAAACGATGCTATGAGAATGCTGCCGAAAGAATTATGATACAGAATTAACTGAATGTTTGAAACTTCACATCCATAAATCGAGAAATAAATGTCTGTTCAGCCGAGGAAGTAGATTGCCCATTGAAGTATTTTCAAGTGCTAAAGACACAGCTATAAAAGAATACACAAATCATGTTTGAATAATGTGATTACGTTTGAAAACTTGCCTATGAAATGGCTACACCCGACAAGCTTACAGGCTAGCAAAAAAGATTTTGGATATAATGAGGGCGCTGCTTTAAAACTATGGTAACACCATAAATAAATCCTGAAACTTCTCTTCATATTTTCTTCTTTTTAGACTTTGCACAAAATAGCTTTCTTTGTCTTTAAGTGTTCATTTAATATAATGATTCGCGATTATATACAAATAACCCTTTATGTCATCGTTAAATTTTACCAACCGAACTGCTGCCACTAGATCAACATTTTCGTTCATTTATTACACTATTCCCCGAATACAGAAACGCTACTCAAATTTGGAGCACATAAAAAGTTAAGTGGACAATACCTGTCAGAATTTTTATGGAAAAACTTCAATTTTGACAGTACTTAAATGTTAAGCAGGACCCAAATTTTGAGTAACTAGTACCTAGTGTTTCTGTATACGGAGGTTTGTTCCTTACTTTGAATTGAAACCTGTTTCTAGACGACCAGTTATAGAAAAAAAAATCTGTATAAATATTAAGATTCAAATAGTATTTTTGATTAGGAAAAAAGCAAAGAACATATATGTACTTAGTATTAATAATGTATAGTAGCAACATACTGTTTGAATATGATAATTACTACGAGTGTTTAGAATTATTCCAAGATACTTGATTTTGGTATCCAAAACTCAAGAGCCGATTCACATGTCCCAACCACCATAACACCGTTTTCGTAGCACATCTGTAAAATAAATAGTTTTTTATAGTGAAATCACCTTAAAGAAATACCGGTTTACCAAATATCATCATCATCATCACCAGCCCTTTCAATGTCCCCACTGCTGGGGCACGGGCCTTCCCTGTGGATGGAAGAATATAGGGAGATTGGGATATAACATGCACTGGGAAAGTGCGGGTTGGTAGGTTAACGACTGCGGATGCATCCGGGACCACAGAGGAACTCGAGATTATATTTTTTGATCATCCATCCAATGACCGGCCTTGGGACGTTGTTTAGTTTACGCAATCGCAGGGTAAACGCGTTATGCCACTGCGCTAGCGAGCTAAAATAACTTATAGCTTGGGGTTAAATATACTGAATTAAATGGACAATATCAATTCTGCTCCGATGTGATTTGAATGCGATGTAGTGTTTGACTGGTTTTCCCGGTTCCGTTGTTGGTTACCTACGCAGGATGTCCCGAGCATTTCGAAAATTGGAGCATTGTTTTTCTGGTTTTTAAAAGAGATTTTTTAGCTACTTTTTATTATTTTTCTTATAGATGGAGCTGTTTTTAATAAAGTGGGGAAGAGAATGCCAGCTGTGTTTGAGTTAATAATTCACGCATTGCGTCTAAAATGTAATGACCGGCAACAACATTTTGTTTAAAAAAAAACGACCTCTAATGATGAAATTGCGGTAGTAATAGATACCCTGTGCGTACTAATAATAAACTATCAATGATTTTGTATTAAATAGACATAAAAAATGACTTTAAATACTTACTTTGATTACATCACAGGTACTTGTTCTAATACTAGTGTATTCTTCTGGCGGGTAGCAATTGTAGAAACATTTAATTTCCCCTCTATCTGAACAGACTATCAAATTGCCAGAGCTCTGATAACAGCTTGTAATTTTATGCGACGGTTTTATTGTTTCTGGTTCATGCCAAATTTCATGGGATTTAATATATAAATATTTGTCTGGATGCATTAAGTGCAATGATCCCTTTGAATCACCTATGTACAAAGCAGTTGGAGCCCAACTGATACATACAGGACATGCTTTATCTATGGGAATCTTGATATCATTTGCAAAAATTTTTCCAGCAACTTTGTCCCAAACTGCTAATGTTTTATCCTCACTTACAGAGGCCACCATATTACCAAAAGTGTGTAGAGACAATACAGGACCTCTATGTGGTTTGTAAGAATTAATATGGTTTGATCCAGCTCTCAAGTCAAATAACAAGACCCTCTTAGAATATAAACCAGTCATAACTATTTTATCGCAATATACAACTGACAATGCTGACATACCACATCTGAAATAGAATAGGGCATTTGGTAGTTGGTAGGTACACCAGTTTTTTTCAAAAATATTTCAGTAGTTAACTTAAGCCAAAGCACTGTTCGCTTGTTTTGCCATATATAATTATTATTATCACCATCTCAAATCTCTCCCGTGGGTGTCGTACAAGGCGACTAAGGATAAATCAGTGCTGAGGAATGGGCAGCAGCGTTCCTCTTATACTCGGACAACCTAGCAATTTACTGCGACTTTTGTGCCCGATAAATGGCAATAGTCTCGCCACCTATTACATGGGACTTGACATAATTGGCGAAACGCGGGTGCTGGTTCACCTCTGCCTACCCCTTCGGGGATATAGGCGTGATTTATGTATGTATGTATGTATTGGTAGAATTAATATATGATTAACGAAAAATTTGGTTAGGTAACATATAAAATTGGCGAAACGTGCTTTCGGCAAACAGTGCTTCGATATAATTATAAAGGTACTTACTTAAAAGTTTCAATACATGTTAAGCCAGTTTCTATATCCCAAGCTTTAACAGTATTGTCCCAGGAAGCTGAGTATATATTTGAAGCATTGTCCACATCATCAGTTGCCAAGTCCCAAACCCAGCCTAAGTGGGCATCAGTTTTGATGTGTTTCGGCTTAGTATCTTTTAGTGTTGTGGTGTTTTCACTTGAATCATGAGCACCTATACTCGAAACGTCCCATACTGCCACAGCACGATCTCTACCACCAGAAATACATATTTCCGCTTTCTAAAAATAGATTTCACTATGTTCTACACTGTATTTACACAGTATAATCCTTTTTTACACACCTTTTATGAAATAGAATCAAAGCCAGAATAAAGGCTGAGCGACAATGAATAGGAGGTAACCAAGCATTGTCTGATTAATGCTATTCACTACCTTCAAGGTGACATTAAAGTCACCCGGCCCCCGACCCGCACCGCCTCGCCTAGAGCGGTTAGTATTCTTCATCTTCTTCTCCCACTCCTGTTCCCAGTTTATCTAGGGTCGGCGCAGTATGTTTCCTCCTTCCATTCATATAGGTCAGACATCATCAAGCTGTCCACTCACTTTCGATAGGTTCTAGTGATGAATGAATGTATAGAAAAGAGGCGGAAAGGACCATGTCGAGAGACCGATGAACGGAGCGAGTGATTGAAATGACAACATTCCATTCCATACTGCTTAAGGTTTTGGCTTAGGTTTTAGAGCCGGCCGCCTGCCTGACACCAACCCTCGTTTGGTATGCTGTTGTTGGTGGTTTTCCCTCCACCATTCGGGTGCCCCAAGGTGCTTATTGGTCTACCGTGCAATCTCCCTTCGTCGACTTTTACGACGCCCATGGGATGAATCGGGGCTGGCCCATTCTACGGTATTTGTTCGTTCCCAGGCCAGAATAGAAGACGGTTAGTATTCTTCATATGGACTTGTATTGATGTGCGTTCACTACATCAACTCCGTCGGCCGTTAGTCGTCCACGCGCGGACAGCAAGGCGAGGCGTCATTTCCAGCCTATCTTTCGAACGCGTCGGAAGAATGGTTATTGCTTTCAAAATGGATGAAGAAAGACTTATCGAAGAAGTTCGAAATTATAATTTATTGCATAATCTTAGAGACTAGGTACAGTGACGTGGGTCGACTGGTTGACTACGCCATGTCCACTGGTTGACCACGCGGCGTCCACCCGAACGATTGACCGCCAAGCGATGAGGCGATGAGGCGATGCGGGTTGGGTGATGCCGGGTGGTTTCATTGTTAATAGTGGTAGTTTAGAAAAATATTTATATATTTTAAATAAATCTGACATAGTTAAATACTATATCCCTGAAAGGATAGGCATAGGTGAATTAACACTCATGTGCCGCCAATGAAGTCAGGTCCCATGTAGGTAATAGGTGATGTATCATTGTTAGTATCGCTGTGTGGCAATGGCAGAGCAGAATACAAATGTCACCACCCCAAATCTCACCCCCGCGAGAGTGTCGTACAAGACAACTAAGGCTTAAGACAGTGATAAGTAATGGACAGCAGCATTACTTTGCACCACCTAGCAATATACTGCATTTCACTTGCCCGATAGATGGCAATAGGCAAAATGTGGGTGTTAATTCACCTCTGCCTGCAACTTCGAGGATATATAGGCGTGATTTATGTATGATGTATGTGTTTGTAGTTTTATAGACCTAAATTTATCACAAACCAGGCTGAAAATAGAGAAAGACTAAAGTCATCATCATCACCAGCTGGCCCTTTAATGTCCTAATGCTAGGGCATAGTCCAATCATCAATGGAAGAATATAGGAATAATGGCCCATAGCCCAGTGCAGATTGGTGGGTGGGTTGGGAACAACTGCAGATGCTAGAACTCCAGATATATATTTTTGATCACTCAGCGACTCATCTAGTGACCAGCCTGGCTAATCATTGCTTAGTTTACACAATTGCATAACAAAAGTGGTAAAACAACTGTGCTCCTCTAATGGCATTTGTAGGTAGGTACCTGGTTAGGTTGACCCCCAAACCTACTTATCCATAGAATGAAAAAAGAGACTCTTAGCATTCCATGGATTCACTGTGCGGGTGCCGGAGTCATAGTGTGGCAGAGAGGGGAGTCAGTGGCAGCTGGGACTTATGAGGGAAGTGTAGGTTTACGGGGGTCCTTCACAACATGCCAACACTCACCTTCGCCAACCTGACTTCTCTCTATGCCAAGCCATATCTGGTATACACTATCTGGGAAGTGACGAATACAGTATGTATTCGATAGAGACATATTACTTACATTGATTAATAACACAGCATCTACTGAAGTCAAATGGGCATCTTTAACAATTATATGTTTCATATTGTCTTGGACATTTGACCACTTTCTCGTCTCCACATCCATATCCACAGATACATCTTCCCAACCAACTTGAACATTTTCTTTTAAATCTGTGTCAAGTAAAGCTGGAAAGCAGCCTTTTATTTTACAGTGGACCCAATGTCTCCAATAATGTTCATCTGCAAGTATATCTTCAAACCTTCTGCAAACTCTTCTGAATGTGTTTCTCAAGAAACTGGGGTCTAAGTATGAACAGATATTTAAAATGATCTGAAAATAAAACAACTCTGTGACTTTGAATCAACTAATTTGCAGCCTTGTTACAAATTTATTTCATTGATGTCATTCAATGAGAATAAATATTCCTAGCTATTCCAATTTATATTCTGATCTCATAATAATTATATGTCTGGGCATTACCTCCACTGGTAAACTTTCAAATGTCGACTCTTGATTATTTGTTTTTTCAATTTCCACTAGCTGCTCTTTTAGTGTATCAACATCACACATTTTGAATTTGTAGTGCTGAAATTAATCGTAACTTTAAATTATTCTGATTTTCAGCTTTGATTAGAAACTTATCAACCACAAGAGCGTAAAATCTAAACCTAGACTACAGAATGACTATGTAAAGCATGACAGTTCACTTTTGAAGACGATTACCTTGTATGGAATAGTGAAACTTTAACTGATGTTATTTAATACATTGAAGAACAAATAAAAAATTTACTTCAATTTATCAATACTTACCTGGATACAGGTGATTTAGTTTGATTTTAAAATAAATAGGTAAATACTTATTAATAAATAAAGATCGATTAAAAACTATATATATAAGAACCTGACGTACTACATTAATTTACTTACTTTAGTAAAGGTATCTATTTTATAATATCATAAAAGGGTAGTTGTAACATTAGTTTAAATTTAAAATGCTTCCATTCAGAATTCATTCATATTTTGGAAGAAATAAACATTACACAAAAACAAAAATAAAACAATGACGAATGACGAAATTAAAAACAGAGTAACCAAACAATCCACAGGAAAGATAGGTAACTTGCAGTTTAGATGCTCTGCCTTTTTAGCCAATTCCAATGTGTATTTTGTACAGTATTTTTATATCTATTTAATTTAGGTAATAAAATAATAAAAAATATTTATTTTTGATATTTACGATATTACAATAAGCAACAATTATTTATTCAAGACACAATATACACTTGTGATGCCGTGTGGTGACGGCAGAGTAGAATACAATTGTCACCACCCCAAATCTCTCCCGTGGGTGTCGTACAAGACGACTAAGGATAAATCAGCGATGAGGAATGGGCAGCAGCGTTCCTCTTATACCACCTAGCAATAATACTGCAACTTTTGTGCCCGATAAATGGCAATAGGCTCGCCACCTATTACATGGGACCTAACATAATTGGCGGAACGTGGGTACTAGTTCACCTCTGCCTACATAGGCGTGATTTATATATGTGTGTATGTATGTACAAACACGTCGAAGCCGCTTGACCGTCTCCGCGGCGCACATTGGTTTGGTTGGTATTTGGTACATAATGTGTATAGTCTATGGTTTGTGTACTGTATCTGTGATAGCCAAGGTACGTCATTAAAAAATTTCTGTCATGGCTGATTGAAATTGAAATATGTTGACGAACTGTCAGTTTGTGAAATTCTTTTATTTTTTACCATGATCTGTAATTTACGAGTTATAATTGTAATGTGTAGTGTTCAATAGTTTTTTCATGATTATTAGTTCACTATCATCATGAACGGGTTAAGTTTTAGTGAACTTTGTTGCCTATTTTGTTGTCCGCCATGCCCAGGGAAAATTGCGGCTAAGCTTGCGTTCCTGCCTCCTGAACCCACGTATGCATTTACACCCGACGAAACGGGGTCGAAATTTTCTTTAACATTAACCGAGAGAGCAGAATGGCAATATTCTGAACGTGAAAAAGAAAATATAGAAGGTTTCTATTCAAGAACCTCAAGAGGCAACAGAATTGCTTGTCTCTTTGTTCGTTGTAGTCCCAACGCGCGTTTCACTATATTGTTTTCACATGGAAATGCCGTAGATCTCGGACAAATGAGTAGTTTTTACTTAGGCTTAGGCACTAGGATAAATTGTAACATATTCAGCTATGATTACTCTGGATATGGTGTGAGTGGTGGTAAGCCATCAGAAAAGAATTTATACGCCGATATAGATGCTGCATGGCAAGCTTTACGGACTCGATACGGAATAAGTCCAGAGAACATAATCCTTTATGGCCAGAGCATTGGAACTGTACCAACTGTGGACTTGGCGGCTAGATATGAAGTGGGTGCTGTGGTACTGCACTCGCCTCTTATGTCAGGCATGCGTGTAGCTTTTCCAAACACTAAAAGAACATGGTTTTTTGATGCATTTCCAAGGTATGTTATTTAACTACTCAACTATATTTATAGTTAAAATTAGATGAAATTTAGTAAAATTTGGTGTTAAGTCTTCTAGACCTGAAATCATGGGGTTGCTATTGTAAATCGCTTTCCAAATATTCAAAATAGTGTTCAAATATTCAAAATAATATGTTAAGCTTCACATTATTGAAAAATGAATAGAATAATAATGTAAATGCTAATTTTTGCATCACTTAACATACTGAAACCCATAAATACAAACATACTGTTTTGGTACATCTTCTATGACATAAGGATAACATTTCAATAATATCCACAGGTAAAAATCAAATGTTTACCTGGGTATATTGAAATTTTTGGGTGATGGTCAGTTAGCAGTCAACCTTATTATGTTTAACACTGTTATGCTTTCACTCCAGTTAATGTACCAGCCCTATAAATGCAGTGAACTGAAAACAACTTGCTTAACTCATTTGCTTTGTATGTTTTATGTAATTTATTAGAGGATAGAGATGTATAATATATGTGTAAAAATTTAGTAATATATTTTGGTAATTTACATATTTATTAACTATGTTTTCTTTAATTTCTTCTCATTCTTCATTTTCTTTTATCTATTTTCATACTATGCTTGGCATGCTTAGTATAAAACTGTTTTAACCCATATTGACATTCTTAAATGAAAAATATCACATTCAAGTTCTCATTCTGCTTTGAAAATAACTAATTGATATGTGTTAATTTACTACCTATAGTATCAATTTACATTACAGATACTACATAATACAAATTGCGTTTTATGTTATAGTATTGACAAAATTCCAAAAGTGACCTCTCCAGTCCTTGTCATTCATGGCACTGAAGACGAGGTGATTGACTTCTCACATGGACTTGCAATATATGAACGATGTCCTCGTGCAGTGGAACCCCTGTGGGTTGAGGTAAATTTATAAACTTAATCATCTTAGTTTAATTATAGTAGGTATAATAACAATGCCTCATTTGCCTAGGGTAAGGTAGGTAGGTTGCCTAATGCCTAATAGGTACTTATAACGGGGAAAAGAATTGATAAGGGCTACTTGTTAGGCATTATTGGCTAATTTACGTTCTATGTTGTATTTATATTGCATACATACATACATAAATCATGCCTATATCCCCGAAGGGGATGGCAGAGGTGAACTAGCACCCACATTTCGCTAAGTATGTTAGGACCCATGTAAAAGGTGGCGAGCCTAGTCGCAGTACATTGCTAGGTGGTACAAGAGGAACGCTGCTGCCCATTCCTGATCCATCACTGTTTTATCCTTAGTCGCCTTGTACGACACCCAGGGGAGAGATTTGGGGTGGTGACATTTGTATTCTACTCTGCCATCACCACACGGCATTAATAATATAATATACTTAGCACTTCAAATTCATGCATAAAGACAGTGAGTCTGTTCTGTTGAATTGCAGAGTGTTCAGAGAAGGTATGAGTGAAGATTTCAGCCGCCACCTAAAAACAATATTAACACCTTTTATCTTTTTCATCTCAACCCCTTTTCCTCCTGACGTTCCCGCCGCGAATTTGCGATTATTAACTGTTTTTTAATAGAAAAGTTTCGGTAATTTAAAATTACGAACCGTCGTTTATAAATATGTATAGGTATTTTGCTTGGATTCTCCACATCTTTCATGTATACCTGCTAAAAAGTATTAACTATAATAATTATCATTGAAAAGAACATATTTTAGTAAAATTTTAAAGATTTCAATGTAGTTTTGGTCAATATAAAAATGAAGTTTATAATTCACGAGACCTAGTATTCCTTTTGTATTCATGTGGATTAAAGGAGCCTGTTACGTATATTTGTATAGCTTTCTGCCTTTCTGGATTTTAATATACCTGCAATTATCAATAAAATACTTCTTAGCGGTCACCGACTATGTAATTACCTACTGTGCGTGGATAACCTTGATTTATTTTGACCTAACTGTCTAGACGGATAGTGATAAAACTTAAACCGTGTTATGTGTGACATTTGTAACTTCCATAGTTACTGGTATCGAATTTATTAAATGCCTCCTTATTCAGATTAGGTTTATTTCAAATGAGGAAATCCTAGCTTCGAATCTCAAATAGACATAGGTAAGTCAAAATTCATCCATGTAGGGATAGGCAGATATCTGTGTGGCTGCCTAAAGTACTATTATTTTTAATATTTTTTCCCGAATTTTATGGTAAAGTGTTCAAACGGAATATTCATCCATGTAGGGATAAGCAGATATCCGTGTGGCTGCCTAAAGTACTTATATTTTTAATATTTTTTTCCAAATTTTATGGTGTCAAATAATAACCGTATAATAATTTAATTGCAAGCTAAACTAAACATGTACATGGAATTGTGATAAAATTCGAATTAACTAACGTCCTGGTTGACTGTGGCTTAGGCAGCCGTTACGCAAGACGCCGGGAAGTTCCGCATCGCAACAACATAATTTTATGAAAATATTGTTACCATTTTTTACCGTAATCTCCTATGCTATTATTACCTTATTAACAATCGTAAGTGACATGTCACCCAATATTAAACTGATGGCGTGACGTGTGTGTGATAGGTACTCACAAACTATATATTTTCATCATTACCAGTTATTTTACACTACCAACAATAATATCAATTATCGATCATTTTTCAAATTGACCAAAGCCCCTTGATGGTAACGTACAATCAAGTGCTGTTGAATAATTAAATTGTCCGCATGTATAATCAACCACAACGGCTATAGGCACAGCTGTAAAATTTTCCAATCGATTTTCAACCTGATCGTCAACTATTTTGGCCAAATCAATTTAGATAATTTATTTATGTCATGTACTATTGTCCTTTCCTGTTCGTTCACCTGACATAGGTTACTCTATGTTGATTTTGTTATATACTTCATGAAGTGTTACTTCGTTCAGGAAGAATAGAAATTGCCTATCCCTGCGGCACCAATCGATACCCGAAACGTTTTCAAATATTCCTACTTAGATAAATTGCTTGGCTTCCAAAATCTTAGATCGATTGCGCGCTTGTCATATTTCATCCCCTCTTCATTATCTGAAACAAGCATTAATTAGATTAAGTCGTAGGTAACCGTTAAACAATAGTAACCAGCAGTGGCGGAGCGTCCATATAACCCGATTCCCAACAGCCGTACCAAACGAGCGAGCATAAAAAATCATTACCATAATGCAAGTACAATACCATTTTATAAACAAATAAAAAAAATCCACCAATAAAATCTTATCATAACAGTATTAAACGCGCGCGAAACAATATGCAACACAGGTACATACAATTCGCTCCCGCTCTCTAGATTCCTTCAACTAACTCGCTAAATATCGAGTTATGAACGCCTACTACAGCACGCACACAGACAAGCGTAGTCTTGTCAGGCGCACGCAACGAGAAATAGTACCTAAAGATTGCCTACAAGCCGGCATCAAGCCGGCATTTCGGCAGCCTACGCGCTTATGCATCGATACACTACGACTCACGCACACATTAATAATAAACTACCACGAAAACAAGTCGGTCAAAAGTAAATATTTTAGATCTTATTACAATAGCCATAAAAGCGGAATTTCACTGCACTGAACTGCACTCAATATCGCGGTCGGCGCTGCTCCAACAAGCCGCTCCGGACCGGGTTGAATCGTCCTTCCCTTTTTAACACGGCTTTTGTTTGTATAATGATATCTCTTTCTGGCCTTGCTGAGAAATACTCATGACGGCTTCTGTCATGCCCACAGACGTTGGCTTGCACTCACATAAACATAACGTAATTAATTAGTTTTATTGTATTTTTAGCAGTAATTCAGTGAAATAGTAAAATTTTACTAACCTGTGTTGTTGGTTTTAAAGGTGTATTGTGATTTTGTGAATTGTGTAGCTCTGCAGGGATTTAATTGGTAGGTTTTAGTTTTTATTTATTTTGGTTTATTCTCTCTCGGCACAATAATGGCCGCTTTGATGCACATAGATTGTTGCCTTACCGATTTCTTGCTAAGTGAAGGAAAGCAGTTTTCAAAGTTGTCCTTTGAAAATAAAAAATATGTCATACAGTTAGGTCGAGCTCGTCCAAATATGTCAATAGATTACAAGCGTAAAGACGGTTTTTTCAAGCATTTCCATTTCTCTTTATGTTAAATATAGTTGGCTTACAGGCAGTTGTTTATTAAATAAAATGTTTTGTTTTCCGTGTCTTTTGTTTTCTGATTCAAGCAGCGTTTGGAATCGAACGGGATTTTCTGATGTTAATAATTTATCAAACTCTGCTAAAAACATGTTCAAAGTGAGAAACATATGCGTAGTTGTTTAGCGTTGCATGAATTTGGAAATAGTAGAATAGAAAACTATTTTAACAATAATTTTGGCGCTCATAACCGCAAGCAAAGTCGAGCGTAATCGTATCTGCGAGTACCAATTTTTTGTGGGTCCTAATTTTTACTGTGGCTTGCCTAACTTTTTTTTTCACGCCACGCCACTGGTAACCAGAATATATGCACAAAATAGTAAATTATTAGATTTTTTCGGGTTCAAATTATCATAAAGTACGGTCAAGGGCACGTCAGACTATCCAAACTCCTCAACCGCGCCGACTCCATCACACAGCCCAACCAAAGTACCTAATCGTAACACCTCTTTTTCACACCGCACTCGTAGAAAAAGAGTGCAAAGACCCTTGTGTGCCTGGGCGCTCACCTGGAAATAGACTCCTCCAATAGACCACTTTACGGCACGCCAGCCCGTGCCCCGTAGCACGGGACGTAGACAAAATGTCCTCGGTAAAAAGAAATTATTTTGCTCTCGCTCTAATTCACACTACACTCCGAGACAAAATACTGTCAAGTGGTGGAGAGAGATTTTGTCCAGGTCTCGTGTTAGACGAGGCTTGCGTCTTAAGAGGCACCCTCAGGGCTGATGTTCCCCGCTTTGATTCGTAGCGCCTTGCAAGGCTCTTCACAGTGACTCCCTCGGGAGATGCCAGCCGCAGAGACCACACTTCAAGGTTTTTGCTTTCCCCAAAAAACTCAGTAGGCAGATGGTGTAAAGGCCATCGGTCAAAATAGGTGGTTCAAAAATAACTAAATTGAAATTTTTTTCAAATTTATTACCTATCCTTGACTTGTTCGTATTTCGTATTCAATTGAGAAAATTTTCCATGTTGTGGTAACGCTGGGGCAAGCAGAATCTAGAGGAAGTATTATAAATTATCTATGTAACATCTGTTAGGACTTTATCAAAATTTTATACTGTGTGGAAGACAATTGTTGAAACACCGATGTTGACACGTACATTCCCATAAACAATCAGAAATCAATTGGAGACTTGCATTCCATTAGTGATAAAGTCAGTTAAACACACGAAATAGTAATGTCATTATTTTTAATTAGGTATAAGTATAACATTAATTAGTGGACCTGTTAGTAATTAGGACTCTCGCTTTTTTTACTAATTTCCTAAATAAACGAATGTCAAACTCAATCAAATCCTAAAGTAACTGAGTAGGTCAGTTTTATTAATGCAAATTGATGCGTCCATATAACAATAACATGCTCATCGATTCGACTCATTCCAATCGGGTATAGTGATACATTTTTGCCATTATTAATTACTAGTGGTCGCCCGCGCCGTCGCGCATAATAAACCTTAAATTATAGCCTTCCTCGATAAATGGACACAAAAATAGTTTTTCAATTTGAGTCAGTAGTTCCTGAGATTAGCGCATTCAACCAAACTCTTCAGCTTCATAATATTAGTATAGATAAGCTCATAATGAATCGTTCATTTAATACAAAAAGACGCATCCCATAAAACACTGTGTATTATATCACAATAAGATTTACTGTTGCAGGAATGCAATAACATTGAGTTGTATCTCTTTTGTATTTATGAAGCAAATAATATTTATTAATACTTACTTGACAAAGCTAAAATCTCAATAAGAGCACTCATACATACAACTTTGTCATCGACACCTATTTTACCATTCTGTATGTAAGGATCGTAGCAAGTAGAAAGTAGTGATCTCTGCCTACCCCTGTGGGAGAAAGGTGTGACTATGTATATGGAATACTGCTTAATTTAACAGCAGTATTGCTAAGAAAATCACTCTTACCCCCGAATACAGAAACGCTACTCAAATTTAGGGGACTGCTTAAAAAGTTAAGTGGACACTACCTGTCAGAATTTGTATGGAAAAACGTCAATTTTGACAATACATAAATGTTAAGCGGGACTCAAACTTTGAATAGCGTTTCTGTATTCGGGGGTTACTCACTTAGCCCTTTCTCACATCCGCTGCGTTCAGAAACATAATCATTCCTACATAATGTAGGTATCGTCTGTAGTATGCACAGTCGTATAGTGGCGTTTCAATGTATTGCTTTTTAGCCCAGTTTCGGTTACAAAAAGAAGACAATATCTAACAAATACATTCGCTTCATTTGTTATTGTTGTCTATCGTTTGTAATGGTAGGTATTCAGTTGTAGTTATAAAAACTGTGCCAAAAAGCAATAATACTGAGCCACGACTGTTACGGTAATCATAATCTTTTGGAATGAGGCCTGAAGATGATGGTGATGGAATTTTGTGTTACGTTTCAGGGGGCTGGACACAACGATGTCGAATTGTTCAACCAATATTTGGAGAGGCTGAAACGTTTTGTTTCCGTCGAATTGCTCAACTGACAAAGACTGCCGGCCGCTGGCCAGACTACTCAAGGTGGGTGTGATAACCATTGAGTTATAAGGTACACTAGAGACGCTATGCCAAACAAAATTTTCCCAACTCGAATCTACCTACGGTGGCGGGGTGTGCGGGGCGAGCGTGGCGTGGAATCAGTTATATGCTGCAGCGCTAAACAAACAACATAAGCGCTAACACAATTAGCAGTCGATTATCGTCTAACCAAAGTATTAAAACATGCAGCGCTGATCGCTGATAGAATACAGTTTTCTCGCGACCAAAACATAAACCAAAACATAAAACGTAAGCGCCGCCGATTTCATGGCGCTTACGCGTTTCTTTCAACGCAGTCTAACAAAAATATCCTTATAGATTAGATTATGCGTCGCAAATGTGGAATTATGGTTTTAAATTAATATTTGATATGTTTTAATTAATATTTTGTTACAATTAACGATGATAAGTCACACCACTATCTGTTTTTAACACGCAAGAAGCAAGTGCATTTTTAGATCGATCTGTAGTCACAATTTCGGCAAGCAGTCGCTTCGAGCGTTGGCCAATGACTAAATGAGTTGTTGCTCCGGAGCATCAACGCACGGACTACAATTCTTGTTCGCGGTGTCGCTTCTATACGCTAGTAATAGTAGTTCAATGGTGATACCTTATCTTTGTATTTGCTGATATATCTTCAATAATAATCAGATTTAATTTAATGTAAGTATGTAAAGAAAGAATTGTGGTTTATCACATTGGCCTCGCAACAGCTGATTAATTATACTTATTAAGTTCCTGTTCATTAGGTTTAGTAGGTAGGTAGTACCTACTGTTATGTGTGATACCTACATATAACTGATAAACCGACTTCACTGCCGTTTTGGTCGAATAGACATATATTATGAGCTTTCCGATCCGTCATACGAAGTTCTGGGTTCGAATCCTGGTTGGGGAAAGTGTTCTTTTGTGTCATAAATGAACAAGGGGTATTTAATTTTAGTCACGGTTGTTTACACCATTCACGTGCTAATGGTATACAAACGTAATCTCTCTTTGTCGACTTTTCGGCAACATTATAGAGAATTTCCGAATAGTGGAAGGCAAAACATTAATAACAGAATAAAGGCGGTTGGTGTGAGGCAGGCGAGCAGATGTAAAACCTAAGCTAAAACCCATGTATAGATTGGAATGTTGTCGTCCCAATAACTTTCTGTGCTCATCTGTCTCTCTATATGGCACTTTCCATTACATTTGTAGCGCGAGGCCACAAAATATTATTTTTGATATTTTAAATAAATATTACGACTTCCACTCAATACGTATATTTTCTATCTGTCGTTACATTTCATTAAAATACTTATCAAAACTGAAATGTCAACTGTTGACAAGGAGGTCTGTTACACCACTCCCCCTCCGGGTGTCTTCTAGAGAAGAAAGGCAGGCTTCAGACGGTCTATTGAGATTTTATCCTCCTTGCCTTTGATCAGCACAGTATAGTATTTCTCATGTTTAGATAACACTTCGTAAGGCCCATCATAACTAGGTTCAAGCGGTTTCCGAACTCTGTCTATTCTGATAAAAACGTGTGTACATGTTCCTAAGTCTTTATGTATGAAAGTAACTTTTCTTCTGTTATTTTTGTTAGGCATTGGTCTTATCTCGCTCATGACAGTCTGCAATTTCTTGAAAAAGTCTTCATTAACTTCAGTCTTTGAACTTTGGAAAAATTCTCCGGGCAGTCGGATAGTTTTTCCATATGCCATTTGCGATATTGTGTATTGTGCATCCTCTCGTAATGCCGTGCGCATGCCTAATAATACTGTTGGTATTGTTTCGCTCCATTTGGTCTGGTTGTGAGCTTTGATTGAGGCTTTCAGTGTTCTGTGCAGACGCTCGACTTTTCCATTACTTTGGGGATGATATGCTGTAGTATGTTTTAAGTTAATGCCACAAATGTTTGAAAGATTTTTGAAAAATGATGACGTGAATTGAGTGCCTCTATCTGTGATGACTGTGCTTGGTACACCAAATCTTGTGATCCAATTGTTGTAAAAAGCTTTAGATACTGTCTCAGCATAAATATCTGGTAATGGGATAACTTCCATCCAGTTTGTAAATCTGTCGATGCAAGTTAAACAATATCTGTTACCTTCAGATGGTGGAAATGGTCCAATTAAATCAATATGTATAGTATCAAATCTGTTGTCTGGTTCTGGGAATTCTGAATATTGTAATTTATTATGTTTGTATGTTTTATTTTTCTGACATTGTATACACGATCGTGCCCATATTTTTGTATCTTGCTTTATGTTTTTCCAAATATATCTTGATGTCAACTGTTTAATTGTTGCTCTTATACCGGGATGATTGAGATTATGAATTTGGTCAAAGACTTGTTTTCTAAATTTAAATGGTATGTATGGTCTAATTTTGTTTGTTGATATATCACACCAAAGAGTCTCTTTTGTAGGTAAGGTATATTCCTTAAGCTTCAATGAGCTGTGTTCTTTTAAGTGTTGTAATTCTGGATCATTTTCTTGTTCTTTTGCTATTTTATCATATTCTATTGAATCAACTGCTTCTATTCTAGACAATGTGTCTGCAACGATGTTATCTTTTCCACTAATATGCTGAAATTTTGTAGTGAATTCCGAAATAAATTGTAAATGGCGTAACTGACGAGGAGATGCTTTGTCGTTTCTTTGTTTGAATGCGAATATTAATGGTTTATGATCGGTATAAATTGTAAAATCTCTTCCTTCAACGTAATGTTTAAAATGTTTGATTGCTTCATAAATACTTAATAGTTCACGATCATAGGTACTGTACATAGTTTGTGCATTGTTTAATTTTTTAGAAAAGAAAGCTATTGGTTTCCAAGCTTTGTTCTCAAATTGCTGAAGTACTGCGCCAATTGCTGTATTAGAAGCATCTGTAAATAATGCTAATGGAAGATCTGAAATAGGAATGGTTAGTATGGTTGCATTTGCAAGATCTTGTTTACATTTTTCAAATGCTTTTTTAGTGTCTTCATTCCATGGTACTTTTCGTTTGTCATTTTTCGTTGCTCCTTTTAAATAATCATGTAATGAGGCTTGAGACTCAGCAGCATTCTTAATATGTCTCCTATAAAAATTAATGATACCAAGAAATTGCCGAAGATCACGGTAGGTTTCTGGTAGTTTATAGTCTATGATAGCTTGTATTTTTTTTGGAATAGGTTTCAATCCTCCTTTAGTTATAAGGTAGCCCAGAAATTCTACTTGTTTAACTCCAAGTATTGATTTTGATAGGTTCATTCGTAGCCCATATTGATCTAGTCTTTGAAATAATTCTTGTAGGTGCATTTCGTGACATTTCTCGTCACTGGATGCTACCAGAATATCGTCTAAATAGGCAAATACATATCCAAGTCCTCTTGTGACTTCATTTATAAATCTTTGGAATGTAGATGGTGCATTGCGTAAACCAAAACTCATAACGTTAAATTCGTATAATCCAAAGGGTGTTGTGATCGCTGTTTTATGTTTATGTTCTTCTGCCATCGGAATTTGATAATAAGCTTTTAAAAGATCAATTTTTGAATATATTTTTGTGTTTTTTAAAATATGTTGGAAATCATCAACTCGTGGTAAAGGATATCTGTCCGGAATGGTTTGATTATTCAAGCGTCTGTAATCTCCACACGGTCTCCATGAGCCATCTTTCTTTGGGATCATGTGCAATGGACTAGCCCATTGTGATTTTGATGGTTGTATGATTCCATTGTTCATCATGAACTCAAATTCTTCTTTGGCTATCTGTGTCTTTTTCCCATCAAGTTGTCTAGGTCTAGAAAACACAGGATCACCTTCGGTTTCAATATAATGTTTGACGTTATGTTTGAAATTACTTGGTAATAAATTTGGTATAGTTATGTCGGGAAATTGTTGTAAAATATCAAAATATGGCGAAGATTTGTCAGTAGTGCTTAATATTTCATTTTCATCAATAGATGTTAGTTCTGCTTCAATAAATAATTTTGTGATTCCATCAATAATTTTCCGAGAATGTAAATCGATTATCAAATTAAAATGCTTCAAAAAATCAGCACCCAATATTCCTCGTTTGACATCTGCTACTACGAACGGCCATGTAAATTTGCGGCGTAATCCAAATTCAACTGTCATGATTCTGATGCCATAAGTTTTAATTTGGGTGTTATTTGCAGCATACAATTTAAAAGAATTGTCGAGTTTGTCCGTTTTGCATCGTGGTATGATTGAGACATCTGCTCCACTGTCAATTAGAAAAGGTATATCTGATTTGCTGTCATTAATAAATATTCTTGATTTGCGACAGTATATTTTGGCAGCGGAATTCGTCGCTAATTCTGTTGCCTTGAAGCGTTTCCCGAATTGAATGAACACGGTTTCTTGCACTTTTCAGGTATGCATTTGTTTCCAAATCGAAAATGATAGTAACAAAATTTGCCATCTGGATTATATTTTCGATTTCGTGATCGACTTCGACTTGCTGATCTTGCTCCATTTGTACGGTAATTGGGACGAGAACGTCCTTTATAATCCGTTCGTAAAGCTTCAATTTGTTTTTCAAGTGAAGAAATTTTTTGTATCAAGTCTATGTTGTTGACTGTACTTTGGCTTGTTGACGGCTGTATGTCATTTGCAAATATTTCGTCAGAATGGAAGTCTTTCATTTTATCTGCCATTATTGACAATTTATCTAAATTTTCTTCGGATATTATCAATATATTTTTTATAGAATTTGGTAATTTATCAAGCCAAAGGGATCGCAAAATTTTTTCGGAAATATTTTTGTCGGCGAGTTGTCGCATCTGCCTTAATAGTTGGCTAGGCTTGTTGTCTCCTAATTCTAGTCCTGTTAATAGTGTTTGAATTTGTTTTTCTTCGCTTTCGGTATATAAATTTAGTAATCTTTCTTTTGCCAAACTGTATTTGTTGCTGTCCGTACTTTTGATGATGTCCCAAATGTTTTCGATAATTTTCGGTTCTAATTGTGAGATGAGATAATTGAATTTTGTGTCTTCTGATCTGATATTATTAATAGAAAATTGAGCTTCTACCTGGTAAAACCAAATTTCAGGTTTGTTGGTCCAAAACGTCGGTAATTTTATTGAAATTTTTTCTAGTTGTTCCAGTTCTGTATTCATTTTGTTGTATTTGTTCGAGATCGGGGTCACCAATTTGTAGCGCGAGGCCACAAAATATTATTTTTGATATTTTAAATAAATATTACGACTTCCACTCAATACGTATATTTTCTATCTGTCGTTACATGTCATTAAAATACTTATCAAAACTGAAATGTCAACTGTTGACAAGGAGGTCTGTTACACCGGGGGAGTGGTGTAACAGACCTCCTTGTCAACTGTTGACAAGGAGGTCTGTTACACTTTCTATATTCATTCATTCATTAAATGTATTTTCACTTCTCATGCTCTGAAAGTGCTTATTTGTGCAAGATATAGGCTGCACAAAATCGAATTTTGTGCTCTAGAGCATTAACGTATCTACTCATAAATGTGTCTATATTAAGGCAAAGAAAATGAGCCATGCAGCCAAACACAATAAGAAATTCAGAGATAGAATTTGTTATTTTATTATTTTCTTAAATTTATTTGCCTAATGTGTTTTTTAAGACATAAAAAATATATTTTTTTTAATTCAAGTAGGTACGGTAGGTTATTAAATTAATTTAAGAAAATTATTATTTGAAAATGTATTTAATACTTGGCTCTATAGGCCTGCTGCCCAAGCCTAATATCAATGGGAAAAACAATTTCCTTCAGTATTCAAAACTGTACTAATTTTAGTTTGAATTTTAAGAAATGTTATGATAAACTTCTGTTTAATTTCCTCGCAATCGAAGTGAAAAGCAGAGTTTCTAACTCGTCCACAAAACCATTTTTATCCTCGACATTACTATCAGCTGCTAAAAGTCTCGGACAAAAATTATCGTTTTGTGCACTTGATGGAAAATCTATTATTGTTAGTAGCGTGCCTGTTTTAACTCCGACCATTTTGGTTCAGAATATAATAAAATAATTTAATAACAATTTTATAATTGTTACAAATTAGGTGTTGATTGTCCAAATGCCATCAAGAGTCATCCACCAACCAGCGTTTTTGGTGACAGGCAATATTTCAAAATTATGAAATGAGCTGGTGGAGAACTATTTGGGCACACAGTAGCGCTTTTTGCTATGTAAATTGAGCTTAGAAAAAATTATTTAATCTTTACAGGCGAAGACCAAAACCCTGCTTCCACTCTGAGTTCCGGCACGTCAAGTTCGGCAACAGAGAGACTCCTCTAGCTAGCGGGGGGCCGGGCCTAGCAGGGCCGGCCCAACAAAAACTCATCAAAACAATTCAGGGCCCCAGTGGGCCCGCCGAGAGACGGGAAAGCGAGCGGGCCCCTGTCGACGAGCCTCTTCAAGCGCCGAGGCAGCGGGCAGGCCCGCGGCCGCTCGTCCCGCGCTCATCAGCATAAGCGTCACTGACGCAGACTCGCCCGCGGGAGTGCGCCGGCGCATCCACCTGCGCTCGCTGAGCGACGTAACGCCCGCTAGCCGAGCGCTCACAGCCGCGCGCGCCGCTCGCACTCGGAGCGGCCG
>OZ008340.1:14432424-14464342 GCA_963931975.1 Cataclysta lemnata | reverse complement strand
GCTGGAGACCACGTGCTGAGGGCCCTGTGTGCGGTGTGTGTGGTCCCCCTTTCGATGTACGAGTATTATTAGTGTGAATTTTGTATCCCGTAGTTGTAAGATTTCAAAATTATCCTTGTAATGTGTAATGCGGGCGTCGGCGTAAAGGACGGCTCGGGAGACGCGTCGTCGTCGGTGCGATGAAAGGTTGTGCATAGCCGCGATCGTCGGACTCATATTTAGCATTTCTTTATGTTTACTTAAAAATAACTTTGTTTTAAGCTGAGGGCAGGTGTGATTCATATCTGCACTTTTTTGGGGTATCGCCATCTACACCTATGTAAACCTACGCATATTATGCGATTCATTTATGTTAAATTATTTCGACGAAATTGCTGGTTCGAAATATTCTTCCATATGCTGTATATAGTTTAGATATAATTATAATATGAATAATATACTATAAATTAATTAACGCATTAAACCTTGTTACCATACATACTACATCTTAATATTGGAAAACATAAAATTACTCCATAGATATATCTAACACATGTAAATTACTCGACCGCTATCACCGGTACATTCCAGTTTTAACACGAATCCTCAGACGGAAGTTGATAATGCGTATATTGTCATATCAGCATACGAAAACGAGATTGATTAGTTGTAACATAACATTATGGACTTTAAAATATGTTACATATGAATTTTTGTATAATATAATATAAATGTCACAATCTAATATGGATCCTTGTCATGTTTCCAAAACAACACTATTTATAAGTGAAAGCTTTAAAAGAAATCTCTGAATGCCCAATCTCAATGAAAATTTTCAAATTTCCAGCAACATGCAGTATGTGTTTTACTTGTGACAAAACTATGTAACTTATAACTGTTTTTTTATGGATAATTATACAATAAAATTTTAATCTTCAGTAATATCTGTTGTTAAATAATTATATATAAAATTGAAATACATGGAATGAAAAAATATTTCTTGTTCATTTTATTGATACGATCGTTGATCGGCTGATATTTATAATCCATCATTTTATTTTGAAAACTGCTCTGAATGTCCACTGCTTGAATAGTTAAGTGTTTTAGAAAACAACATAGGTATCAAATCTTAAGACTCACATCATCAAATCTTCAGCATGTTGAGGTAAGAAACTTAAATATTTTCAAGTTAAATCAGAAATCAGTTAAATCTTTCTTGGCTGTCAGGGCAATTAAACCCACTATTCTGTCATGAGAGATATACTAACAGCTATCAATGTGTACAGACCAAGTCAATCATATATAGACTGTATTATTTATTCAATAAATTAGATTCCAATCGACCGTGTTGGATCTCGCTTCCTTCCTTCCCGCTGCCTGCCAGGGCTCCTCCCTGGGGTAGCTTCCTCCCATCCATCAGCTACTTGCCAGGGCTACTCCCTGGAGAAGTTCCTATCTGACATTCCTGTGCCTGCGGGAAGCGGCGCCTTACAACCGCTCGCTGCCCGCTCGTACATTTGCCTATTTTATTTACTGTCGAGAATACTATTCTGTTCTCCTTCCTTTGTAATACCAATCAAATTCAAACCCAATAATTTGTTGCCACACTGCTGGGTGTCGTTTTTTGATTAATACAAGTTAGGTAGGTGTGCCTCGAGGCGTAGGAATACGACGACCCGCATCCGAAGTCCAACTCAAAACTCTAGGCTATACGAATATAGGCCAAGTTCCCTTTGCCTTCGTGTTACTGGGAATATTTATGATTAGAGTGCAGTCCAGATAAGTCCGCGCGTGGTCAAAATTGGAACTAAAATTTTGTCTCGTAAGAGTGTCAATGTTAGCGAGCAGCGCCACCCCTCGCGCGCGGACTTATCTGGACCGCACTCTATGACATGACAATGACAGCCAGCCGTCAGTCAGCCAGAATTTATTTTATCAATCAGCTGTGTCCGTGTCCGCAAAATTAACAAAGATTTTGTGCAGAAGATAGGCTTGAGGGTGGCTGGAAGTTTAGTGCAGAGTGCAGAGTTTAATGTGCTTTTTTGGTCATAACGGAATATATTTGCAAAAGGAATATTTTAAATAAAATTAGGTAGTAACTTTGCATAAGTTTATGATAATAATCCGGTACAAGCAATTAAACACATTTGGTGTATACATTTCTAATTGTGTACCAGTTATCCAGTTTTTCCAAAAAAACTTACTAAAAAAAAGTAATAAAGTGGATTGGGATTGGGCTGATAGGTCCTCGTAGTCAAAGGTATTCACTATCTTAGTTTTATAATAGTGCTTGCTATTTTAATTTTAAGAATAACTGCAGCTAAAATTACTGTTTAAAATATTTCCAGTGAACATGGATGTTTATAAAGTTATCAATAATGTTACATCTCGATTACTAATTTGGGGTAATCCTTTTTCATGTGGAGGAGAGGACATAATAATATGCATTACCGGAAATCCTGGAATTGTCGACTTTTACTATGAATTTGGATCTTTGCTGTACCAAAAAACTGGATTACCAGTGTGTGTTGTTGGTAAGTTATTATGAGACCCCAATCTCAATTTAAAAGCGCTTAATTGTGCCGTGGCTCGCTGTCCGACCAGCAATCATGTAAAATATGGCAATTTACACTATAGTTCTTAATGAATGGGTGACAAAAATATATGATACTAGCTGACCCAGCAAAATTGCTTTACCCTTGTCATCTAGGCTATAAAAAATAGGCTAGAACCTTTCAGTGTACTACTAATTGAGTATAATAATTTACTATCTGTAAGCTTAATAAAGTATAAAAACATAATGCAAATGTGCATAGCTGGGCATGAACTCTTTAATCCGATAATAAACGAAGTTAACATTTCTATTAACGGATTAACTTCCGTTAAATTATCCTAAGTTCTTTAATCCTTGATCCAGTACCTACTATTTACCAAAAAGTTACCGCAGGCACCGCGCCATGTTGCGAAAAACGCGTTCTGACAAGAACTTTATTTGAATTTACTTCCAGAACCCAAATCAACAGTTTTTGTAAGCAGATCACTAACGCAACGATATAAAAAATGCAATTTTTATCACGTGTTAACGGATTAACGTAAACTTGCGTTAAATCTTCCCAAATTTAATGTTTTAACGTTTAACGAAGTAAATTTTTTTAGTAACCGATTAATGAAGTTATATAACTATTTGATTTTAATTTTAACATTAAATAAATGTTAGAAAAAATTGTACAAAGATTTTGGTGGTTAGAAAAAGAATTTCGAAAAATTATGGTCTTGATGCGGGAATCGAAACCGCGTCCGCTGCAGCGGACGCGGGTTCAATTCCGATTCAAAACCTTTGTACTAAGTTAAAGACCTATTTGATTAACGGTGCCCAGCTATGCAAATGTGTAAAGTAAGGATAATATTCTTTCTTTAAGTATAGATTAATAACAGATTAAAGTGTTTCTTGTTGTAAAAATTTTATTATTCATTATTTTTTTATAGGTCAAGCTGGTCATGAAGTTATTTGTGATAACAAATGTTTAAAATTGAAAGGTGAAGAACACTTATTTGACTTGGAAGGTCAAATTAAACATAAACTGGATCTCATAAATAACTACGTAGATAAACAAAGTCGTTTACATTTAATTGGACATTCAATAGGTGCATGGATGATTATTGAGTCGTTAGATAAGCACCCATCTATTATTGATAGAGTTTCATCAATAAATTTGCTATTTCCAACAATACAAGAAATGGCTGTCACTAAAAACGGTAAATATCTTAATAATATTCCAAGAAAATTCCAAAACCTACTAATATCATTTCTTAAACTACTTAATTTATTACCAATTTTTGTACTTCAATTTATTGCATTTATATATATAAAACTAAATAGTCTGCCTTCACATTATGCCACGAGATTGCTAAAATATGTCAATCCTACAATCATGGAAAAAATACTTTACTTGGCTTTTTGTGAAATGGATAATGTGACAGTACTAAACACACAAGGAATAAATAAAATAAAGCATTTAACCAATGTTATTTATGGAGAATCTGATGGCTGGGTTCCATTGAAATACATGGAAGATTTAAAAATATTCGAACCACAAATCCAATTGTTAAAAGTACCTTACCCACATGAATTTGTACTTAAATCATCTCCATATGTAGCTGATATGGTGTCTAGTTCTATAAAGAGGAAAATACATACTATGAAATCAATGTAAGCAGGTATGTAATTGTTTTCAAGACTTCTGCTTCTAGATGACACGTTACTACAATTTTTTTTCCATTACCCTAATGGTATTAATTATTCAGATGTTATAATATAATTGACGGTGATTAAACTCCTGCCTGACATAAAATGCGTTATTGTGTTGTATCTAGTGTATTAGGCTGCCATCAGACGGACTGCATCGCACCAACCGCACATAGTCAAAATATTCAACTGCACGCAGTTGTACTTCGTTAAGTAGTAACTTCAACTTTACGCGATAGGACAGTGTCCATCGCTAACCACATACATTAGTGAGTGCACAGGACTAACTTCCTGGAGCAGAACAATGATTTTTTCAGTAAACCTGTCTAATAATTGATCATATGCAGCAGCAATTGCCATTCTAAAGTAAATGGAAAATTTACCTTCATCTTGTCTTAGTTTTGGATACAGTGTGAATTCTGTATGGCAAAATAACGCCGGAATAATGAGAGAAGTAACGCCTGTGCTTCGATTTCGACGTTATCTTTTGCACTGAGCTCCTTTGCTATATGCGTGACATATCTGAGTCAATTCTGATAGTGAGTGACTGCTCACGGCGGCTGATGCTGCCCGGCTAGAATCATGCATGACCACCGAAACACAATATGATAAACCCATGTAATTTTATCACTTATGTTTGTTAAAAATCCTTTGTTTTTTGATAGTTCAAAGCGATAAATAGCTATATCAATTATCGGTGGTCATGCCGGGCTGATGCCGCTGCGCGCGCTTGCTGCGATGCAGTCCGAATAGGCCACATGAGCGATATCTCACAGTATTTTTTACTGATTTTGGATTCATTTGTATTGTAATATTTGTTTAATAAATTATTTTGGTAATAGGAATACTTGTTAATATTTAATGTAGGGTGGAAAATGACAATAGCTTTATTACTGTTAGGTGATAGGACTTTAATTATTATTTTTCTAGAATGTAGGTACATACTATTTAAGTAGCTACTTTGAACAAGTCCTCGCCCATGGCGACTTTTTGTAGCGATGCCAGAGCCAGAGCATCGCTACTAGAGTGCGTGCCAGATAAGTATGCGCGCGAGGGGTGGCGCTGCTCACTAACATTGACACTCGTAGACAAACAAAATAGCAGACGAATTTTTAGTTCCAATTTTGACCACACGCGGATTTATCTTGCATGCACTCTAACGCGCATTAGTCACATTTGCAACGCGCTACAGAAGCGATGCCAACGCGCTTTATTTGATCTAATTTAAATTTTAATTTTGATTACTGTGTTCTGTTTTTATAATTATTATGTATGTTACTACTATTGGACTGTACCTATTGTCTGAATAAATGAATTGATTATTATTATTATTATAACTGTAGCGCTTCGTACCCGTATCGATGTAAATGTAAACAATAGAGTACATTAATATACTGGATAATAAGCCGTGTGGTGACGGCAGAGTAGAATACAGTTGTCACCACCCCAAATCTCTCCCGTGGGTGTCGTACAAGGCGACTAAGGATAAATTAGCGATGAGGAATGGGCAGCAGCGTTCCTCTTATACCACCTAGCAATAGCAATGTACTGCGACTTTTGTGCCCGATAAATGGCAATAGGCTCGCCACCTATTACATGGGACCTAACATAATTGGCGAGACGTGGGTGCCAGTTACCTCTGCCTACCCCTTCGCGGATATAGGCGTGATTTATGTATGTATGTAATATACTGGAAACTGTGAGAACGGGGGAGGGAAGTAACGGAGTCCATCTTGCAAGTAAGTATAACGATCGCAGGCATTTTTGGGCCGATACTGAATCGCGATAGAAGCGCGAAGGTATCGCGTTTGCATCGCAACTAAATCGTGGTTATGTATATGTCGTGGCCAAATCGTAGAATTGATAACTTCATGATGTGGGTAGTCCATTTCATGAAATGGGTGCATTTCATGAAGTGGCCAGCTAAAACTGACCCTATCGTTGAAACGTCAACGTTTGATGATATGTCCATCCACGTTTGGCCATATCACTAATGTAGTTAATGTTTAGTATTTTTACGTTGAACTCGTTTTTTGAGTGACTTAAAACGTAAAATTCTAAAAATATGGTGTTGTAACGACATTTCACTTCACTTCTATCTTTCATTACAACATTACTAATAGTTTGTTTATTAGGATAATTGTCCGCCGCCATGATGCATCAGAAAAACAAATCGAAATAAGCGCCTCTTACTGTGGTTAATGTAATTATTTTATGATATGATTAATAATGTTTAGCCATATCATGAAATAGCCGTGCGTTTAGCTGTTCATATCGTTAAACGTTGTTTATTCATTGATCTGGCCAGACCATTATCATGATATGGTCAGTTTTAGTTGGCTATTTCATGAAATTGTCGGCCACATCATGAAGTGATCAATTCTACGATTTGGCCACGACATATACGGTTACACGGTAGTAGTATTTCTTAGTAGTCTGTGCACGGTAGTGACCGCATCGCGACTGTATCGATGTGATATCGAAATAATCGCCAAGGAGGACTCTGCCTCTTAAGGTTGATAATCAACAGTTTTTCTATAATGTAGTCTGACGTGCTGTTGGCTTTATTATTTATTTTAATCCTTTTCATAGTATAGGGCAGTGGTAAATTAGTGGTTGCTGTAACCATAATTTGAACTTCATTAATATGTTAAAAACCAATACAAAAAAAAAACAAAAGGAAAGAAAAATTATGTGACTTATGAACAAAATATAGACAAATTGCTGGTGAGCACCATTTTTTTTAAATGAAATCTTATCACACCAATGAAATAAAAAAAAACCTCAAAAATATCAAACCTTTTATTTTCCCTATTTTCGATCTAATAAAGTGCCATGCGAACGCTGAATCTGTGGCATATAAGTGCTTCATTTCATTTTTTAGCTGCACTAACGCTGCATCCTGCGTTGTATACCAATTTTGAAGCGAATTAAGCATGCTAGGCATGTAACATCCAAAATAAAATACTGACAAGGGTAGAGTCGTAAACCTGTTATTTTACTTTAGAGAATCGAGTAATTTCTCGCCGAGTGGTGACGGCAGTACCTACCTCTCCCGTGGGTGTCGTACAAGGCGAGTTAGAGCGCTTTCGCGGTACATCCGATCCGAACCCGTCAAAAAAATAATTGGACTAGAAAACTCTGACAGAGATCGGATGCAGTGCGTAAGCTATCATTGACATCGGGTAGGGACCGTAAAGTTAATTTTGATCTTATTTGCAAAAGATTATGTTTATATCGCGGTGTGTTATGTCGGGGTGCATCTGTAATTTTGGTATAAAAATGTGGGTGTTTTCTTACAAATCTTTCTCTTTGTTTTATATTAGCGAGGACACGTATGCATTTATTTTGTAGGATAAAAAGGTCGTGTGCGTCCACACTGTTTCCCCACAATATTACTCCGTAGTTTAGCCACGCTTGTGCGTAGGCATGATAAGCTGCTGTTTTTAAATTTGTGGATTTTGTTGGTACAAAACTCATCACTGAATACTCTTAACATCGGTTGTTTTTGTTATTTTGTTAATTTTTTCATGTACTCTGATTTTTATTAGATTCACATTTAGTTGGTTAATATTATACCGACCTGTCACCTTATAGACTGATGATGACGAAAGAAGAGTGCATGTAACAGATATGCGTATGTTAAGGTGGATGTGTGGTGTGACACGGAGAGACACAAGATAAGGAATGAGTATATAAGGGGAAGTTTGAAAGTAGCGCCAGTAACTGAGAGGCTGCGGAGTGATAGACTTGGATGGTTTGGTCATGTCATGCGTAGAGATGAATGCTATGTTGGCAGAAGAATGTTGAGTATGAACGTGGAAGGACGTAAAAGGAGAGGAAGACCAAAGAAAAATGGATGGATTGTGTAAAGGAGGATATGATAGCGAGAAGGGTGGATGAGAAATTAGTGAAGGATAGAGAGAAATGGAAGAAGAATACATGTTGTGCCGACCCTACCTAGAGTGGGATAAGGGCAGGAAGAAGAAGAAGACCTTCTTGACTTATGAAAACCACCACTAACCGCACTCAGAGACGTCAAATAACGTTAATGAGTACTTTACATCAAAAAATGACAATTCAAAACTAGTCGCTATTCTTGCCGGGTCTTGATTTGAATGAAAATTTTTGACATTAAATACTCATTAAAGTTAATTGACGTCTCTGAGTGCGGCAGCTAGGTTACAATTGACAATGGGTAATATGCTTAAACACTTACCTATTTCCGATAAATTAAATAAGTGTTTTGAGTGTCTAGCTAGAAGATTGTCGGAATTTTGTCGAGACAAAATATTCAGCTCAGTATACATTATTGCACTATAATATTACGATGCGGCAACGTACAATGTGATCGGTGGTGTCTGATAGTTATAGTCCACCTCAGTCGCAGTTGTAAGTTGGTGTGTTAGGTCACTGCATCATTCGAATAATTTGCAATTACAAGTATTTTAGAACAAATTTTATCAATCCAAACCGAATAAAAGAAAAAAATTAATTAGACCTAATTTAGGTTCAGAGAATGAAACTATAGTAAAAAGGTAACCTGTAGCAAATTGTTACTAAGATAACGCAATCAGAGTGTTTTAACTTTACTAATGTACGAAATTGAACAAATATTTGAATTAAAATTGGTTAAGGGTACAACACTATTATTTATTTTTTGGAAAGTGGTATCAATGAGTGCTTGGCGGGCTTTCAATGGCGTCAGTCAATTTTTTATTTCAATCATTCAAAAATTGTTTCAGAGTGGACTTTGTGTAGTAAAAGTGGTGTTATTTTGATGCATAAGGATCCGTGTTGATGTTCAATTATGAAGAATCATTGAAATAAAAGTGTTGTGCCGTGTTTGACGTTGAGAATTTTATAGTGGTTTTCACCACCTCATCGGTCACCGTCATGAACTGTTACCATTTGACTCGCGCAAGCACTCCTTAGATGCGTTAAAATATGTTTCACCCATATTTTAATGTAAAATTCATTTCATGCATTAAGATCATTCATTCATTTCATATATTATTTTCATTAATTCATTTATCATTTATTTAAAATTAAGAAAAGTAAACGAAAGTATACAAAGACAGTTCCTAAAGGACTAGTATCCAGGAACGTTAAGACAATAAAAAAAAAGTGGTATCAGGAGAGTGTTTGGCGCGTTTCGTGGTGTCAGTCAGATTTATTTTCAATAATTCAAAAATTGTTACAGAGTGGATTTTGTGCAGTGAAAGTGGTGTTATTTTGATGCACAAGCATCCGTGTTGATGTGCAATTATGCAGAATCATCGAAAATAAGTCTCATGATGTGTTTGATGTTGTGGTGAAGATCGCTATTAAAAGTGGTTTTATCCATTTTATCAAGCATCATCATTAGGTCTGTTACCATTCAATTCGCGCCAAGCGCTCCCTAGATGCGTTAAAATATGTGGCACCCATATTTTAACGTAAAATTCATTTCATTCATACTTTTCACCCACTCATTATTTCATAAGACTACAGATAAAATATACACTAAAGACTTGGCTGTATGGGCTAGACCCTTTGCCTTCCCTAAAATATAGGGAGAATTTAAAACTAAACTAAAAGTGGTATCAATCATTTCTAATGTCAGAGGAGTGTTTGGCGCGGTTCGTGGTGTCAGTCAGATTTATTTTCACTAATTCAAAAATTGTTACAGAGTGGATTTTGTGCAGTGAAAGTGGTGTTATTTTGATGCACAAGCATCCGTGTTGATGTGCAATTATGCAGAATCATTGAAAATGAGTCTTGTGATGGTGTTTGATGTTGTGGTGAAAACTACGTAAAAAGGGGTTTTGCTCACTTCATCAGTCACCATCATGAACTCTGTTACCATTCAATTCGCGCCAAGCACTCCCTAGATGCGTTAAAATGTGTGACACCCATATTTTAACGTAATATTCATTTCATTCATAATTTCATCCACTCATTATTTCATGAAACTACAGATAAAATATACACTAAAGACATGGCTGTATGGGCTAGACCCTTTGCCTTCCCTAAAAATATAGGGAGAATTTAACCAAAAAAAAAAAATCTAATGTCAGAGTGTTTGGCGCGTTTCGTGGTGTCAGTCAGATTTATTTTCAATGATTCAAAAATTGTTACAGAGTGGATTTTGTGCAGTGAAAGTGGTCTTATTTTGATGCACAAGCATCCGTGTTGATGTGCAATCATGCAGAATCAATGAAAATTAATCTTATGACGTGTTCGGTGTTGTGGGGAAGACCACTTTGAAAAGTGGTTTTGTCGCCACCATCATGAACTCTGTTACCATTAAATTCGCTCCAAGCACTCCCTAGATGCGTTTAAATGTGTGACACCCATATTTTAACGTAAAATTAATTTTATTCATACATTTCACCCACTCATTATTTCATATGACTACAGATAAAATATACACTAAAGACTTGGCTGTATGGGCTAGACCCTTTGCCTTCCCTAAAACATAGGGAGAATTAAAAAAAAATGTCTAATGTCACTTTTAAGTTTGACTTTATCAGTAGTAAAAGTATTATTCAGCCTGGCGAAACTCCCATACTGCAGAAAAAATGTATGGAGTTTAGGCAATTTTTAATGGCGACTTGTTTTGTCTCTTACTTCCGATCTAACCTTCCTTGTCTCGCGCTGCCGGAGTGTGTCACTAATGTCATAAGTCACTATGCCGTTTTGAAAATATAAATTAAAGCGTTGTTTTAGTTTAGTTTTCCATCTTGTGCTTATTTATTGTCTTCAGTGACTTATCATTAGTGTATATCTAACTAGTTTGTGTCATTTATTTATGTGCATAACAGCGAAATGTTTTACAAAAGGTGTGAAATATGTTGACTAAAATCTAGTAGGAAATTAAACCAAAAGAGGGTTTTCATGGCCAATTCCCACTAGATGAGAAGCGGTAAGTAGTTTTCCATGTTAATATATAAAAGCTAAGTAATTAGAAATAAGTTCTGGTCACTTTAATCAAAAATCATATGCGCCATAGCGATGTCCTTACTACTTACCAAATTATCGATAAAAAATCTATTTTCGTAAATTTGAGTATCAAATGTACTTGAGATGTTTCATTAGTTTTATACATATAAATATTGTCTATTGCAATATATTATAATATAGTATATCATATATAGGGTTATTTATAAAACAACAAAAACCTCCCATGACTAGATAGCTAACATCATTAACAACAAAGTTTGTTGTATGAGTTTTATTATTCATCTCTCATTATCATCATCAAAAGTTCTTCTGTGTTCAACTCCACTTATTTTTCAGATCACAGCGTGACTTGTTGAAAGGCGATGAGAGTCATGGCTGCAAAGCATATGAGAGTGGATCGGCATTAACCCCGTTGAAAAGCCGTTTCGGTTTGCGACTGACAGAGATGAATATAAAAAGCTGACGGCTTATCTTCCGAATTGAAGATGCACTAGAAGAAGAAGACAGCGTGACTGCCGCCTTGGTACACGATGCCCGTCGGGTGTGATCGTTGACTGCAACCGCATAAGCGCCTCTATTGGTAAGTTACATAACTTATCTTTCCGATATGGTTTGATAGCTCAATTCCTGAAGCTAATGAGTGGTTTATTTCAGAACCAGATTTCATTGATTGGGCAGAACCAGACCTTCGGGCGCGTTACACATAGTCCGCTATGGTAAGCGGTGAACAATAAATTGAATTGATGATGACCAGCGTAAACTCAAACGATATATTTACTAATCTCTATTTATTATTTCAGATCTAAATGTCCTGCTTACTTGCTTACACAACATTGCAAAAACGTGTGTTGATCGATCAGCTAACATCTGAAGACTCCGCCTAGAATATGAGATCAGAAAATTACCAACAATTTTAATTTCCACATTGTAAACATAACTTTTATTTTTTGTTGTTAAATAAATTGTATTAAATAATTACACGTAATTAAATAATACTCAATATTTTCAAACGAACAGAGCTTTTTATTTTGCTTTTGTAGGATTAAAAAACCTGTCTGCAAGTTCTGCAAGGCAGGGGGGGGGTACCCATTCGTTTTTATCGATATCGACACATTCTGTAGCGTACACCACATCCTTAGTTTGCTTTTGTAGTATGTTGGCATTACTCTTTTATCTGTCTCTGTTGGTTGGTACGAGATCTTAGCCTAAACTGCGAGTCAAAATTGTCAAAAAGTTTGTTTGAAGTCCCGACTCTTAAACGTAGTGTATTATATACTCTTTGGTATTATTGTCCTCTACAAAGAGTATATAATACACTACGTTTAGTCCTCTATGACGTAGTGTAATAAATACTCTTTGTTTAATATTATTAGTAGTTCCCGTAGTATTAGTATCCTTTATGATTAGTAGGTATCTACCTTTTGTACTGATTCCATGACTGTACCTTCATCACTCAAAAGTCATTATTTTGTTGATATTTTGTGCCTCAAACTCAGAAACAAACAATTTGTGTTTCACAACACACACTATTGCTGACAAATTGTCAATGCTGAGTCGGTAACTATCGTTTCAAATTTAATAGGTTAGGAAAATGGCACAAGAAAAGAAAAAAGTTCTCTTTATATGTTTAGGTAAGTATTAGTTACAAATGTATTTTGTTAAATTCTGGTCTGGTAAAATTAAGGTCACATTTGACTTTGTTGTAAAATTTCAGGTAATATTTGTAGATCCCCCATAGCAGAGGGAGTTTTCCAGAAGACAGTAAATGATTTGAACATTGGTGATCAATGGGAAATCGATAGTGCAGCAATTGGTAGCTGGCACGTTGGTAATATGCCCGACCAGAGAGCTTTAGATACCATGAATAAACACGGTGTACCATACAACAATTGTGCTAGACAGGTGAACTCATTTTATAATTTAGTTAGTTGATAAAAAAATTATTTACTCAATAAAAAATTTGACTATTTAATTTATTTTATACACACATGTAAGTTACTGCTTGCGTACCTTATAGCAATTATTTTTATTTCCTTCCAGATTGTATCTGCAGATTTTAAAATATATGATTACATATTTGGAATGGATGAAAGCAATATGAAAGATTTAAAAAAAAGGGCACCAAAGGATAGCCAAGCACAGCTCTTGCTATTTGGTGATTTTCATCCTGAAGGTGATAGAATTATCAGGGACCCTTATTATGTTAGTATTATAAAATTTCTTACCGTGTATTATGTTTTACAAAAGGGGTCGCACTATTAAATGGCCTAGATGGCTAATGTAAAGTAATCTTTTTTAATATTTTCAATATTTTTTAATTAAGGTACGTAATTTTTTTGCAGGACAATGATTCCACAGGATTTGAAAAATGCTATGAACAGGCAGTTAAGTGTTCAAAGGGTTTTCTAAACCACTTACAGAAATCTAATGGCAATTAGTAATCAATCAAAATGTTTTTTTATGAAAATGAAAATGTTTTTCAACCATGAAGCCTTTTTAATAATAAAATTTATAAAATATCCACTTTTACCTTATTTGCTATACATAAAGGGCTAACCACACATTTCCGGGAACTCGTCCCTGCCGTGTTCCGTCAGGGACAGCGTAAAAATCGTTTACATACAAATTGTATGAACTTGTTCACACAGTTCCGTGTTAGGCGTCAGTGTCCCGGAGCACGCTCGGTCGCACGGATGCTCTGACAGTGCTATCCGATTTTCGTTAATCATCTGAGGCGTTACTCTGGAAGTTTATTTCGTTCGATCGAGTCTTTGCGTCTTTGTCGCTCTTATATTAACACGCAGTGGCGTGAGAAAGACGGATTGATGAGAGTTCGTTCGTTCGGAGTTTCAGAGTAGGCCCCCTGCTTCTTCATTTAGCGCTATTGCAATCATTGCTAACTCTTCTTGGTTAAACAAAGACAAAGTGTCGTGTGCATATCAGAAAGAAACAGATTACACTGATACCGATTTCTCTGATATGTGTGAACACGGGTGACTGATGACACGTCCCTGATGAGAACACTGAAACGGACAACTCAGAACATGGATAGCCCTGACCCGGAAATGTGGGGCTAGTGCTTTAAGGTGTCATCTGCATTTACAAAATATCCAAATAAAGTAAAAATTAAAAATGTAAATAATGACAATCCTTAATAAACTGTCTCAAAAGCCAGTGAATTCCTCAGAGCAAATACATAAATAATTCACACAGCTTTGTAACTTACTTGTCTTTTACTCTAAACCTACTGTAAAAAATACGAGTGGAAGGCTGACAGTGCTTCCACTGTTTTGGTAATATTGCATTTTTATTAACCTATAAAACCCATGTACATGTATGTTTAATCATGCTGATATTCAACCACTGTTAATTAGAATAAAACTTGTGGTAAAAAAACAAACAGGATTAGGTATTTAATTGAAACTAAAAATTAACCATGGAATACATATTTTAATAATACGACTTGTCAAGAGTAAAAATAAAATTGTAAATGTCAAAATTAGCACATACCCATTATGTGCTAATTTTGACATTCTTCGGAAACGATCTAGCGGCAAGCTCGTTAATTTTCCGTGTGTTTCATTCTGTTGCCAGGCCAAACAGATCTTTTTTATATCTGTTTGATTTGTTTGACATAAAAAAGATTTGTTTTACTTAGCAACAAAATTAAACACACAGAAAATTAACGAGCTTGCCGCGAAGCAGCTGGTCAAGCTGCTTAGGTGCTTTACGAGGCCCATAAGGCATATCAGGTTTTTAAGATAATAAAAATCATCACAAACATATTTAGGTTCACAAACAAGATAGTTTGATTTTAGTTGGAAACCATAAAAATTTACTAGTTAATCTTAACACTATAATTATATTTTTTTGTTTCCTTATACTGTAGTTTCATATTTTCACAAAGAACATTTGATGGTTTATATACAAGACAAGGTTTTAAAAATGAATAAGTGGATAGCATATCTTTATAAATTAAAAAATTTGCAAACCAAAGCATGGTGGAGTCATTTAAAGAGGCTGCTGCACACTTGAGACAATATACATCTTTCTTTGAAAGTAAACCTCTCAAAATAACAGTGGTTTCTCCCGGAGCAAGTTTTTCTAATTTCTTGAACACTACTTTTTGATTTAAGGAATAAAAGGTATCTACAAGAGTATCTTTCGGTTCTGATTTTTCCTTATAATATTGACTGAAATTGTTATCAATCCACTTGAATTCTACGTCTTTAAATCTATCATCCATTTTATAAGCTGGTATTTCAGGTATTTCAATGTAGTCATCTGAAATAAAAAGTTTATTTCTTTTGTTATAAGTTAACTTTCTGAATGAGCTTTTAGTAGAATAATGTGATACCAAACTATGTAGTGAGTGGTAGACAAAAACATAAATTGAATTAAATATGTCTTAGTCTTAGCATGCATCTATTTAAAAAAAAAATCCTACATTTTTGTATTGAATCTATCTGATTTTGGCACCTTTAGGTAGGGATGATGAAGTTAAAAGACATACATACAGAAATCACACCTATATCCCTGAGCCTATTGCCATTTATCAGGCATAAAAGTCGCAATACCTTGCTAAGTGGTATAAGAAGAACGCTGCTGCCAATGGGCCAGCGTTGCAATGCCTCATCATTGTTTTATCCTTAGTTGTCTTGTATGACACCCACCGGAGAAAATTGGGGTGGTGACAATTGTATTCCACTCTGCCATCACCCCACGGCATCAAGTTACAAGACATGATTTAATAAATTTAAGTTAACACATTATTCTACCAAAACAGCAAAAGTAATTGTATGTTCTTGTAGTTCAATAACTTTAACCTATTTATAGAGAAGAATATTCAAAATACGAATATTTTTTGAAGTTTATATTAGGCTCTACCCCGTAATTTTAGATTGATATTCATTTAAACATTTTACGGCCAGATCAGAGAAGAATTTATAACAAAAATCATATTTTCCGTTGATTTATCCTTCATACACAAGGTTTGCTGATCCTTAATCCCAGTGGCGGGGACAAAGGTGTTCCGGATGATGTTAAATGATTGTAAATATTATGGTATTGTTTAGAAAATATAATTTGCTCTTTGAAAAGTTCGAATGCATTACTCACTTGGCAACTCGTCGTCACTTTCGATCATATCTTTGTAAACATCTTGTTTAGTTTTGGTCATTTTGTTTAAAACCTATTCCGATCCGATTCGACTAACAAACACAAAACCCAAAAGAAATTAAAGCAAGCAAACAGTGTTTAAACCAACAAAATCAAGTAGGTAATAGGGTAATATTGTTCTGTGAGGTAAACAAACCTACACAAACAAAAACACCACGAATGTCGCTATCAGTGTTGCCCTTGCCAGCCGAGTCCATCCTTTTTAATCTTTGGCCGGGTCTTGTCAAAAAACATTTTCGCTATTTCAAAAATTGTTACAGAGTGGATTTTGTGCAGTGCATAGAGGACATAATACTGAAAGTGGTGCACAAGCATCCATGTTGATGTGCAATTATGCAGAATCATTGAAAATAAGTCTTGTGACGTGTTTGATGTGGTGGTGAAGACCACTTTAAAAAGTGGTTTTGTCCACCTCATCATGAACTTTGTGATATGTAAGAAATTAATTACATAGGCTTTAATAATCTAAATTTACAGGCGATTGACACTGACAATATAATGTAGAAATATATTATGGACTAATAATACATAGACAATATATGTCACTTTGTTACCATTCAATTCGCGTCAAGCACTCCCTTGATGCGTTAAAATGTGTGACACCCATATTTTAACTTCAAATTCATTTCATTCATATTATCTCATCATTATTTCATAATAAAACATACACTAAAGACATGGCTGTATGGGCTTGTTTGCCGCGTTTCATGGTGTCAGTCAGATTTATTTTCGTTTATTCAAAAATTATTACAGAGTGGATTTTGTGCAGTGAAAGTGGTGTTATTTTGATGCACAAGCATCCGTGTTGATGTGCAATTATGCAGAATCATTGAAAATAAGTGTTGTGATGTGTTTGATGTTGTGGTAAAGATCACTATTAAAAGTGGTTTTATCCATTTCATTAGTCACCATCATGAACTCTGTTACCATTCAATTCGCGCCAAGCACTCCCTAGATGCGTTAAAATGTGTGACACCCATATTTTAACGTAAAATTCATATCATTCATCCATTTCACCCTCTCATTATTTCATAAGACTACAGATAAAACATACACTAAAGACTTGGCTGTATGGGCGAGACCCTTTGCCTTCCCTAAAATATAGGGAGAATTTAAAACTAAACCTAACCTCTCTTTGATAACTGATAAGGCTGTTTCCCCATCTGTCCGAGTTTTAAAGGTTATTTTTTGTGAATTACTTAAAAATATTTGTGAATTACCTACCGTATTAAAGATTGAATACATTATAACAGTCGAACTGGATTGTAAAGCTGTAAATTTTAGTACTTAAGTATAGCGATAACATTTTTCACCCCGTAAACATTGTCCAATTTTAATAATTTTTGGATATATTGTAAGTAAAATATAAAACTAGGTTTGTACTTAGACCACATATTTTTTTAATGTCCTGATAATAGTACCAATTATAATCTGTATGACGCCCTACAAAAAATCAAGATCCCCCTTCCAATCAATTTAAACTCTCTTTTGACCTACTCCCACCCAAATGTATTTAACTGTTTGGCCAAATTCATACAAATTAACAATATAAAATTATAATATGTTATTTACTATTTATTTAGTTATTTATAATCAAAACTACTTACAGGTTGTGGATCTACTAACTGAAGTTATCACACCATTCTATTAAAGTAACTACCTATTTGACATTGAAAAACACATGCTTGGTCACTACACCGATCTGGCAGAGTTGTTGTCCAAGATAGGGATGACTTATTGCCATATATAAAAGAAGAAGAAGAAGAAGAAAACTAGGTGTGTACGTTTTTATTTCTACGAAAATCGCTCACGATAAAAGTTGTTAGCATCAAAATATCTTTATTTTTGACATAAAAACTTCCTCAAGCATTTTATGCTTTTTATTAAAGCTAAACTGAATTAAATAAAAAGAAAAACGCTCAGACTTAGACAAGGTTGTACTGAACCTAAAAAGACGAAAAGTTTAGTAGAATGAAAACATTGCTTGATACAAGTATTCAAAAAGAAACAATGCCGCATATCGGCACTTCACAATCCTCATAAATAATATCGGCTGTATTCTTATAGCTTCTTCCTTCTAACGACAGACAGGATACATTTAATAACGTGAACTATGGTACTTCAAGATCTCTTTGATAAAGTTAGATATTTGGATGTGTCAGATGCAAATGCTATGATTAATGTTCTTGCTTACTATGAAGAATTGAATGAGGAAGCAGAGGACTATATGGAGGTAAGTATATAAATATATCTTTTCTAAAAGACATTACTTGGTACATTACTTGTAAATTATTTTTTCGAAATACCATAGCATTAACAAACTCGGACAAAACATTGTGTCGTAACAGTTTAAAGTAAATTTTTAGATGTTAACTGAAAAATTATATCTGGAATCAATTACATGGCACCAACCATGGTATCAGTTGTCACACTGCTTAACGCGACCACTGAAAGAGACTGATGAAAACCCAGAAGAACTTTACTGCACTGGCACTTTCACAAAAGATGAGATTGAGGCTGTAGAAAGTAATTGGTGTAAATTTATTAAGGTAATAATTTAAATAATTTTATAATATTGTAAGTTTTAAATAGCTTAATTAAAATAAATAAAATAGAAAATAAAATAGCCTAAATTTCAGAAACATATTGAACAGTTGTGTTTTCTTTTCATAATTTATAAATTGTATATTGTATGTATCATGTGTCTCTAAGCAACTCTTTCCATTGTTTTCTGTCAAGGGCCACCCTATTCCAAAACAGACCTAGCATTGTTCATTTTATTTAATATTTTTTGAGTTAAATGGAGAAAAACAACGGAGGCAATAAAACTATCATTATTAACATACCCTAAAAGGGTTGATGTTCACAACTTTAAATAAAAACTGTTACTTTGAATTTTTTTTGAATTCAGTCAATAATACAAAGATTTTGGTGGTTAGAAAAAGAATTTCGAAAACTTATGATCGTGAGGCGGGAACCGAAGCCGCGTCTGCTGCTATCCGGGCAGGTGCCTGACCGCTCGGCCACCCAAGTGTCCTAATTCCCGCCTCAAGATCATAAATTCATCTTATTTTTTTCAAAAATCATATTTATTTTTCGAAATTTTTTTTCTAACCACCAAAATCTTTGTACTAATTTTTCTAACATTTATATAATGTTAAAATTAAAATCGAATAGTTGAGTCAATAATGCCATAAATCTTAAAATTTTGTAAGTTTATATTTAAAGTTACAAATATGCTCATTACTCAATTATATAAATTGTAAAGAGAATGAAGTCACAAGAATTCCTACATCTGGACGATATATTTTTCATCCCACCATCTCGGAAAAAGTGTTTTTGCTCTTCGATATCTGAGTGCAAAAGCCGTTTTTACCCTCTAGAGGATAAAGTAAATTTGAATTTAGAACATCGTGTGCAATGAGTTTGTGAATTCAAAACATCATTATACCTATTTATTTCTATCTCCATGGTGCCGAAATTATCATGCAACCTATTTTAATTTGTTAAAAACTCGGACTCGGAACCTTCTTGGTGTATTTTTTTTGTAATTTGCTTTGCGCGCGCCATTTTCTTTTCACGTCATAAATTTGTTAAAACCTAGGAGTTCCTTGACGGTCAATCAGCTTGGCGTCAATCTTGCTTTAAACATTTTGATCGTCTACAACGCTTGCTTGATGCTTGAGTCAAGCATTTAAAAGCTTTTTAGGTCTGTTTGATTTGTTTACGCTAGCAACGGAACAAAAACATACAGAAAATCAACGTGCTTGACTCAAGCTGATTCCGTCTGACCGTCTCGGAACTCCATTAGGGACGGTAATTTTTATTAGGTTCTTACAGGTGTGTCTGGATGAATGTTGCGGGTGTGGCTGGGTGGGTGTTGGAGGTGTGTCTGGGTGTTTTGTGGGTGTGTCTAGGAGAATGGGTGTTTTGTGTGTGTGTTTGGGTGAATGAGTGTTTTGTGTGCGTCTGGGTGTTTTGTGGGTGTATCTGAATGGATGGGTGAGTATTGTGGGTGTGACTGGGTGGATGTTGTGGGTGTCTGAATGGATGTTGTAGGTGTGACTGGGTGAATAGGTATTTTGTGGGTGTTTCTGGGTGAATGGGTGTTTTGTGGGTGTTTCTGGGTGAATGGGTGTTTTGTGGGTGTTTCTGGGTGAATGGGTGTTTTGTGGGTGTTTCTGGGTGAATGGGTGTTTCTGCGTGAATGGGTGTTTCTGGGTGAATGGGTGTTTTGTGGGTGTTTCTGGGTCAATGGGTGTTTTTTGGGTGTGTCTGAGTGGATGGGTGCGTATTGCGGGTGTGAATGTTGTGGGTGTTTCTGGGTGGATGGGTGGGTGTTGTGGATGTGTCTGAGTGGATGTTTTGGGTGTTTCTGGGTGGGTGTTGAGAGTGTGTTTGGGTTGATGGGAGGGTGTTGTGGAAGTTTCTGGGTGAAAACAGAAACTGTTGTGAATGTTTTTTTTTTGTATTTTGCAATATCCTCGTTGGGGGGATGAAAAGTTACGTGTTGCACTCGAGTGCAAAGATATTTTACCTTGTGCTCTTTTGATTCCCTCGCTATCGCTCAAGATTCTAATTTTAGAATCCTTCGCTAGCTCGGTCATAAAAATTGAGCACGCGGTTAAAAAACAACTTTGCACTCATGCACAACAAATAACTATTATTTAATACCAAAATTTTTCTGGCTACTTTTCTTTGTAGTAAGTTCTAATATTATATTAAAAAAATATATAATCAATGTTCTGTAATTTCAGAAATTTAATGTACCAGACAAATTGGCTTGTGTTGCTAGATGGAGGAACAGAGAAAATAGACATGTACCAAAGGAACAAGCAAGGATATTTGTTGTAGCGTATTTAGCTCAAGGTTTGCAAAGGAATATGTATCAAGTTTATAAATTTATTGTGTCACATTATGGAGGATCAAAAAGAGGCCCTTATTCAAAAGACGAAGAAAGAGTATTAGAAATATGCTTCCACCATCAGCCCAAGCGCGCTGTTGTTTATGCATCAGCTGTGCTGTCTAGGGAATGCAGAGGAATATATTTGCGACTACATGAGAATTTTAATGGTAAGAATTCCCAATGTGGCTCAATAATTTGAAATTACAGCATTCCACAGTGCCTGCAACTCTCAAATGATATCAAGTCGAGTTGAGATTTTTTAAATAAATAATTTTATTTATTGTGTAAATCACAAGCCAAATAAATTTACTATTTATTTGGCTTGTGATTTGTCAAATCTGTTTATTTGTTTAGGCAGCCCACTCTTTACTGCTCCATATATTATCCATAATATAATACACATATTATTTAAACATATATTTTGATTACAGGGAAACCACCAAAAGGCAAAACAAAATGGACTCTGACCCTAGCTACAAAATTTCTGAGGCTATTATTAGATTACACTGGCCTATCATTAAAAGGATTGAGGAATACAAAAATTGAAAAGGAAGTTTGGTTGAAATTGGAAAAAGATTTTCAAAAACCAAAAGAATACCTTATGTACTTTTGGAATACAAGACTGTACAGTCAACTATTCATACGATGTAATTTTAAATTGAGACATTTACAAAGGAAAGTTTTTAAAGTGTAAGTTGCTACCTGATGGTTGGAATGTGAATCATCAGCCAGCTAATACCTAGAAGATGATAAAGAGCTTAATGTGTTAAGAGTTTAACATTCCAAAATCTCTTGAGGAAAAGTACAAGGATTATTGTTGTTTTGACTGAGCTTAGTGGCGAGTAGAATTTAATCATTTATATTTGAATTATATAATAAATTAATTTTATGTATAATTTCTTCATTTTGGAACATCAGCCTTAGGATTCAATAATTAGTAGTAATTTTTTTTTACAGATTACGCAGCTCGTCTTATAAAGTATGGTCAGATATAAGGTGGAAAGAAGTTTTAGCCAAGTTCCCGGATGGTTTTACTACAAATTTATTATACAGTACGTCAGTCCGTGTTTTAAGAAATTACCCGCGATTTTCTAAAGATCCTCTTAAGAAAGTTGTTCATTATGCTTTGGAAATGACACAAGCAAGCCGTCGCATCAGACAGAAACATATTAGATTTAAAACTTTGAATCTCAATAAGGATGGAAAACTTGAAGTTGTATATTACGACCAAAAATTACACGTATCATACTATCAATGAAAATAAACATTTATTTCAGTGCATTACAATGTCTCTTAATGACATATATATTTAAATTATTGTATAGGTAACAAATCAACCGGGCGGCGACATTACACAAGTATAGTCAAAACAGCCGATTAAAATCACTTTTGATTGCAATAATCAGTTATGGTTTAGACCAATGCCCATAAAACAGATTTGACTGATTAGTTACAGTCAAAATTGCTAAACCTTCTGTACACTGTAATAGTAAGTAGAGTCAACTAGCTTACTTGTCTTTCAGCTCCAAGTACTCTACCAGTTTAAGTAGAGTGACTGTCTACAAGAAAATTTACATTTTGTTAGTAGAGCAAAGCCTGAAGGCGACACCATGCAGTGTTGCCGATTTGGCATATTTTATGCTAAATTATGAATACTTTCTTTCAAGTTTAGCCATTGAACTACTATTACTAGCGTATAGAAGCGACACCGCAAACAAGAATTGTAGTCCGTGTGTTGATGCTCCGGAGCAACAACTCATTTAGTCATTCGCCAACGCTCGAAGCGACTGCTTACCGAAATTGTGGCTACAGATTGATCTAAAAATGCCTTCTGCGTGTTAAAAACATGCAACAATCAATCAAAAATAAAAAAAGATAATGGTGTGACTTATCATCGTTAATTGCAACAAAATATTAATTAAAACATATCAAATATTAATAATTCCACATAGCATAACTATATTTAATAACATATATTTAATATATAATATTTAATAACACTTAACTATATCTTATAACATAGCATAATTCCACATTTGCGATGCTTCTAATCTATAAGGATATTTTTGTTAGACTGCATTTAAAGAAACGCGTAAGCGCCATGAAATCGGCGGCGCTTACGATGTTTTGGTCGCGAGAAAACTATTCTATCAGCGATCAGCGCTGCATGTTTTAATACTTTGGTTAGACGATAATCGACTGCTAATTGTGTTAGCGCTTATGTTGCTTGTTGAGCGCTGCAGCATATAACTGATTCCACGCCACGCTCGCCCGCTCGCCCCGCACACCCCGCTACCGTAGGTAGATTTGAGTTGGGAGAATATTTTTCTTTGGCATAGCGTCTCTACTAGTTTACCTTATAACTCAATGCGTTTAGCACATATTTTTGGCCCTTAGCATATCATAAAGCGTTTAGGCTTAGGCTTTGTTTTGTTTGTTTATATGTTTGGACATTGTCTATTCATATTTTTATTTCCTACCTTATTATTTAAGCACTCGAAAGGGTCGAGCATGATGTACCTCTATACTTTTAAGATAGATCTTTTTATAGGTACATAAAAGAAAAAAGAAAGTATAAAATTGTCTTTCTAATTTGTGCGGCCGGCTTGGTCGAATGCTCAAATCGCTATTGGTCAAGAGGGTTCGAAACCTGGTAGTGGCAAATTTTATGATGACCCCAAATATTTACTCTACTAACCGTTTATATGGGTCGACTAGTCTGTAAAGGGTACGGTAGAGTGGACGCGGGGTGGGTTAAGGAAAGTAGTAGAATAGGTTGCCAGCAGTGCTGGCCGCTTTTCTCTACCAAATTTTAGTACCTACTCTACCAATACAGACTACATACATACATAAATCACGCCTATATCCCCGAAGGGGTAGGCAGAGGTGAATTAGCACCCACGTTTCGCCAGTTATGTTAGGTCCCATGTAATAGGTGGCAAACCTATTGCCATTTATCGGGCACAAAAGTCGCAGTAGGTACATAGCTAGATAGTATAAGAGGAACGCTGCTGCCCATTCCTCATCACCGATTTATCCTTAGTCGCCTTGTACGACACCCACGGGAGAGATATGGGGTGGTGACAATTGTATTCTACTCTGCCGTCACCACACGGCTGTCCACCAATACTGACTACATTAGTATATTTAGTGGGATAGTACTATACCGCGCTACTCTACCGTATACTTTACCCCTGCATGGGAAATATGGGAATGGGATCGATTGGCATTAAAAAAATCTCAATTCTGACGATTTTCTCGCTAATTTGAATTTTATCTAAAATCATTGAATATCGATTGTCATCACTCAAAAGGTGGGAAGGGTCTCCTAGGACCATTTTCGCGTGGCAGCAAGGGATCTGCCCATAATGCCCCATTTCAACTTTCCGCCCTGTATAGCACTCCTATTATTGGTGCTACAGTTTTGGTGCCATATTAACAAAAATGCTAAGGCCGACGTGTTCTGCCAGAATATAGCACTATTTTTATTGGCCGGCACTTAGGATTTTGGACCAAAAATGTATGTACTATGAATGGAGGAACGTGGTCCTTTGGAATGCATAAAATAAGAGCGAATAAGTGTGCGAAGAGGAGCTCGCTAGCGCAGTGGCACAGAGCGCTTGGCCTGCGATTGCGTAAACTAAGCAATTTCGCTAAGGCCGGTCATTGGATGGGTGACCAAAAATGTATTATCTCGAGATCCTCCGTGCTTCGGAAGGCACGTTAAGCCGTTGGTCCCGGCTGCATATGCAGTCGTTAGTACCCACCAACCCGCACTGGGCCAGCGTGGTGGGTTATGGCCCAATCTCCCTATATTCTTCCATCCATAGGGAAGGCCCGTGCCCCTGCAGTGGGGACATTAAAGGGCTGGTGATGATGAAGTGTGCGTTCACCATTATCCGAGACGAACGCGCAGAAGTGAGCGGAGGACACCTATCCGCGCCGAAGGAATGGACAGATTCGGACGATTCGACTCTGGCAAGTGTGCAAGGTTTTAGTTGGTTTGTAGTTTTCCATATATAAAGATTTCGATAAATTCGTTGACTTCAGCGCGTTCGGTTCGAATAAGTGTGCGTTCACCTTTAGTCGGCGAACATGAAATCGTATGTCTGCGGCTCAGAGTAAATTGGGTCGCGGTCGCTCTACAAGTTGACGTTGGGGTCCCGACCAATAGAGTAGCACAGAGTATGTTAAAATACTATGGGAAGTCCCGGCTGCATCTGCGGTTTATATATAATCCACCAATCTGCATTTGGGCCAGCATGATGATCTATTTAATAATAGACAGAAATGGTGGGCTACGAGTATGTTTCTAATAATTCTCCCTATGTTCTTCCATCCACACAGAAAATGACTATTCCACTGAAGAACCAAATGTTATGGAAGACACGGTAAATACTAAAGACATGGCTGTGTGGGCAACGACAAGTTTATTGTTGCCTTCCAAATGGGAGAATTTTTGTCAATGATATTATACCGTAATCCGGAGTCAATTGGTCCAATTTTCACCGCCTCCGTGGTCTAGTGATTCGCATACCGGAATGAAGATCTGGAGGTCCCGAGTTCGATCCCTAGGGGGGTACAAATTTGTACTCGGTATGGTTGGTGTTCCGACAGTGGTGGTATGGTTGGTGTTCCGACAGTGGCAGTGGGCGTTTTTCCATTCACCGGTCCGGCTCCGGCCTGGGCGTCCGGCTTCGGCACCGGCCTGGCACCCGGGGAAGCAAATATGTATGAAATATAAGGCCATGTTTTTCCACTCACCGGTTCCGGCAACGGCCCGGCCCCGGTAGCATGCGAGTTTTAAGCATGCTTACAAGCAAACATGCTAAATAATATAAGTAAAGTAATATTGACAAAATAATATAAGCATTACTGACAGTAAAGTTCGCTTCACAAAAAAAGTCCCGCCTATAACATTATTTTCGCTCTTATTGCAAAGAGTTAATGTTTAAGCCAAGGGACTTCTTTCGTGGCGCGCACTCTAGCTTAAGTTTAGGGTTTTGTAGATCGGTATGAATAGGTGCCTATAAAGGTAGGTTATTATCAAATCAATGAGTTTTTGTCTCAGAGTCCTATTTACTCTGAAGTTTTTGTACAATATCCTGTGTTTTAATGTACATGATCTATATATTGTTTAAATTCTCCCTATATTTTTGGGAAAGCAAAGAGTCCAGCCCATACAGCCATGTCTTTAGTGTATATTTTATCTGTAGTACATACATACATAAATCACGCCTATATCCCCGAAGGGATAGGCAGAGGTGAATTAACACCCACTTTTCTGCAATTATGTTCGGTCCCATGTAACAGGTGGCGAGCCTATTTTCATATATCGGGCACATAAATCGCAGTACAAATTTATATTGCTCATTGCTGTCTTTACCCTTAGTCGCCTTGTACGACACCCACGGGAGATATGGGGGTGGTGACAATTATATTCTGCTCTGCCGTCACCACACGGCCAATATTATTACCTGTAGGCCTATTCCCTAACTTTTTTTGACAGTTGAAAGTGATGATCACCGAACTATTTACTTAGCCATTACTACTTTACTATAATGCTATTGTGACACTTGTCCTGTGATAACAGCAATGTATTAGTAAATAGTTCGGTGATCATTTAAAACTGTCAAAAAAAGTTAGGGAATAGGCCTACTGTAGTCATATGAAATAATTAGTGGATGAAATGTATGAATGAAATGAATTTTACGTTAAAATATGGGTGTCACGCATTTTAACGTAACGGAGTGCTTGGCGCGAATTTAATGGTAGAGTGCGGGCCAGATAAGTCCGCGCGTGGTCAAAATTGGAACTAACAATTCGTCTGCTATTTTGTTTGTCTACGAGTGTCAATGTTAGCGAGCAGCGCCACCCCTCACGCGCAGACTTATCTGGCCGCACTCAAACAGAGTTTATGATGGTGCCTAATGAGATGGACAAAACCACTTTACAGTGGTCTTCACCACAACATCAAACACGTCACAAGATCTTTTTTCAATGTTTCTGCATAATTGCACATCAACACGGATGCTTGTGCATCAAAATAACACCACATTCACTGCACTAAATCCACTCTAAACCAATTTGAGAATTATCGAAAAAAAATCTGACTGACACCACGAAACACGCCAAACACTCTCGTTAACTATATCTATTCTTTTGTCTGTGGGTGGATTTATTTACTAGAGTGCGGGCCAGATAAGTGCGCGCGTGGTCAAATTTGGAACTAAAAAAATCGTCTGCTATTTTGTTTGTCTACGAGTGTCAATGTTAGCGAGCAGCGCTACCCCTCGCGCGCAGACTTATCTGGCCCGAAGTCTATTACTATTTAATCTATGGACCTGTCCCAAGACTAAACGTAGTGTATTATATACTCTTTGCCCAAGACGACAGATTCCGAATTTCCGACAATTCCGACAGTCCAATTTTATAAATGTTAGATTTAATTTTATGGGTAGGTACCAACTAAATACATTCAGGAATCTTTGCATGTGTATTCATTCCGTACCTATTTGGAATGATTTTTGTGCAGTTTTAAAAAAATGTAAAGGTTTTATAAATATGGAATTAGGGGAATCCATAGCATGATACAGAGGGATTTCTTTGGTAAGTGTTTAATTTTCTTACGTAGGTTTCATTCCTGTATTAATCTTATATGCATTTGGTTAATTTTATCTTAATGTTTGATCCAGATATGAATTGTTTATTTTCCATAGTTACCAAAATTAATTATGTATGGTAGGTCAAATCTTTAACAGTGGTAAAACACACTAACCGAACAGATGCATTAACATGAGTTGCTAATTACAGATAAATATACTATATAAAAGTTATTAACTTACTAGAATCATCAGATCTCCAAACTTACACTGTTTTAATGTTAATAAGGACCGCCATGTCAATATATAACAAATGAAAAATTACATAGAAAAATAGCAGGTACCTAATTTGAAATAAAAATAGTTTTGATGTATTAACATCATTCCAAGTTGTTTACTTTTGAAATTTGGACAAAAATAGTCTTTATATATAAATATTCTCATATGTATCAATTATTTTTTGCTAGTATTTGTGTAGGTACTCATTTTGCTAGTTTCCCATGCTGGCCTGGGAGCAAAAAAATAACGTAGAATTGGCCAGTCCCGACTCATCTCATTGGTGTCATAAAAGTCAACTAATGGAGATTGCCTGGCGTAGACCAATAAGCACCTTGGGGCACCCGAATGGTGCGAGGGCAAACCACCAACAACAGCATATCTAAAGAAGGTTGGTGTCAGGTAGGCGGCCGGCTGCGTAACACTAACCCTCTTGTCAGATCTTGTGACAAGAGGGTTGGTCCAACAGGCCACCAACCCTGTTGCTGTTTGTTGTTTTGCCCTTCACCATTTGAGTGCCCTGAGGGGCTTGCTGGGCAATCTCCTTTAGTCAACTTTTCAACATCCATGGGGTGAGTCAGGGGTTGGCTCATTCAACATTATTTTTTAGCCCTCAGGCCAGTATGGAAGGATTGGATGATAAGACATTATACTTATAAATATAAAACTTTTAGGGTTTGACTAGTATTGGTATGTTGTAAAGAAGACCATGTTTGTCCCAGTTGAAACCATACATAGTAAGAAAAAACTTAAAAAGCCAAATATCCTTAGAAAGAAGACTAAGGTACCAGTAACACCACATATGTTAGATGCTTCAGAATCAATGGACCTACAGCAAATATTGTGTAACACTCCAGAAATTCAAGAAGATGAAGACTTGGAACACATTGCTTTTGCAAATGTGTTTAAACCAATCATACAACAAAAAGATGATGATAGTAAAATTATCACACAAATTACTGATGGTAAAAGTACTGTTCTAAATGATTCGACTCAGACAAATAACAATGTCAATTTTAAAAGTAAGTACTTATGAAAGTAGGGATTGTTATATTTTGATAATAGATAAAAAGCTTTTTATTTTATTGTTTTAGGTGAAGAACATTCAAACCAAGGAATAGTTAACATCGAGTCTTTCTTTAATGTTTCTCCAGGAGAGGTACCATCAATGCCATTTGTTTGGTTTTATTATAATATCCATTGAATACAATGCAATTGTGTAAAATTTTTCATGTATTTCAGAATGTGATGTTATATGATATTAATTTTGATGAAGGAAAACAAATAGAAACAATTATGGTTATAGGTATGTTGCATATTATATTAATATGACATGTTATTAACTGTGTTAGTTGTAGTATAAAATGCAACTGAATCTATGTGTAATCTTAATTGTTGCTTTTAGGTAAAATATGATTTCTTTTAAATATTTTAATTATTCTGATCCCACAAAAAAAATTAAAAGGGTTCCAGTCAATCAACCTTATTAAAAATATATAAATATTAATAGGAATTATTTCTTAAATATCAATGTCATACTTTCCTATTAACTTTATATAATTTTATGGTCATAGATAAAAGTGACTGAAATTTATCCCACCATAATAGTAAATATAATTGTAGAATCTGAGAGCACTATCTAACATGATTGTTATTTCAGATTCAATTATACTTCATTTGTATAAATTTTCTAGATGATGAGTCTTCAAGGAGTGGTATATACAGAGAGCAAAATCAAGATCTCATCACCAGTATGGATCCTTTATCAGAAGTCACATCTGAATATTGTGCGGAAAGTGAAAATGTGGTGTCTACACCAGCTCAAAACAAGTACACATTACCTACAAGACTGAACAAGTTCAAGGTGATCAAATTATTATTTGTATATATATAATTACAGTTGAATCCGGATATAACGATATTGCAGGGACAATATAATTCAGTTGTTATACCCTATAGTTGTTATAAGCAATAGACACAAGTACGTAGGGATTCGGCCGTGACCTTGCCATTCGTTCGTAATAACCGATCAGTCATCAACTTAAAAATTGTTATCATAACTAAATAAGTATATAATATCTTTAAATAGTTTAAGCACATTATTTTAATTTATCATGAGAGAGAGATTAGAGTGAGAGGAAAAGATTTTATTTCCCCCGAAAGAGATGTGTCCACGTCCCGTGCTACAGGGGCTGCAGTATTGACAGCTATCAATTTAGCTAGCAGTCATCTAGAATTTTTAGGCGGTACAGATTTTCTGCCAAATTCATACAAAATCCAAAGCTATTGCTGATAATGACAAGTTCAAAAGCTATAGCTGATAGTGACAGCATGACGTCATAAACTATAGCTTTTGCTTTAGCAATAGAGTTAGGCAGTAGGCCCGCTGATCAATTTTGACTGAATATGGATCCTGTATTCTGTAACAGTCAGTATTGTCATCAGAAAAAAAAGCAAACTTGTTGTATTACTGGATAGTACATTCTAAGTACTACACTTAAAGTTGATTTTGGCAGATTGTAAATATTTGTTGTGAAAATTTTTGACAAACTTCAATATAATATACCTTTCTGTTTACACATACTTTTTAACTTTTATTCATATTTTACTGACTCCAGCTCTTATACCATCTTATTTTACCACAAAACTGTTTTTGTATGGGATGATAAATTAAAATAATATGCTTAAACTATTTAATGATATTATATACTTATTTAGTTTTGATAACAATTTTTAAAAGTAACCTACATTACTAGGACTAGGAATATTCTAGGAATATTATAAGGATTTTATTTTAAGTATCAAATTTTATTATTGAATGTACAGGAAAGAAAAGGTGACAAATTAGTTGTATAAGCATTTATGTGTTTAATTTCATTGCAGTGTGGTGCACCAAATTGTAAAAAAGAATTTAGAAGTGAACAGAAATTTCAAAAGCATAAAAATAATCATAACGAAGATGGGAGTATCAAACCAGGTAGACAAGTGACAGTAGAATGTCCTGTTAAAAAAATTGATTCAGAAGGGATAGAGATACCCTGCGGCCGGATATTTTTATTGAGAGAGCTACTCATGAAGCATCTTAACCAAGAGCATACACCCGATGATGCATCATACATGTAAGTGTAATTTTTACTATCTAGCCTATATGCAATAAATACCTAATAAGTACATAAAGTACAAGAGATTTTGAAACATTACTTGTAGTTTGTATTTATGCAAAAGCCTCCTAAAATTAATACCAAGCAATTGTATCAGCAGTTGTTGTTTGTAATATTATTATAAAGCTAAATGCATTGTCATTTTACAAGTAAAAATCGCATTGTGTCTTTGTAATTTAACAATTCAAGGTTTTGGCTTAGATGTATGGGATTTTTACATATTGGCAATATGGAGAATATGTAAAAAGACAACACCTAGCCAAAACCTTTTCACATTTTCACCACCAACCAAACAAGGTACAAATGTGTACTCCTCTAGGGTTTGTTCTGGAATCTTGACGCTGTACTAGGTTAAACTATTTAACGCCCGAGTTCACCAAAACGTAAAACAATTGATTAAAAGATAACAGCCAGTGTTTGACAGTTCTTCCATAGTATTAAGGCCCGAGTTCACGAACACTTAAACAGGCGATTATTATTTAACTGTCGATTTTTGACATTATATTGTATGCAAGAACTGTCAAAAACGTAGGGTTATCTTTTAAACGCTTGTTTTACGTGTTGGTGAACTCGGGCCTGAATGTCAAAAAGAACCGGATATAATAATCGACTGTTTACGTTTCGG